>NW_019379626.1:21028-113439 GCF_000648655.2 Copidosoma floridanum | reverse complement strand
TGGGTTGACATTGATATTAATTTTTTAGTTCATTACTATTTTTATACTTTCTTGCAAATTTTATCTTTCATCAAAAAAGCAAATTTCAGTACCGTCTAGTACCCAGATTTACGTAATTATAAACAATCCGTTATTTGTTATATGTTTTTAGATACATCATCATGGATGCAAAATTTTATTAGTTTGACAAATATAACTCAAAATTTTCAAATCAAGAGTGTCTATCATTGCACGAAATAATTTACAAAAAAGAATTTTTTGTATGTGGTCTGTGTAGCATTATAATATTAGACAAGAAAAACTATTTGCGTCACAGAAAGAAATGCCAAAACATTGAAAAAAATTTTATATGTATTAAATGCGAAAAAAGTTTCAAAAGAAATTATTACTAACAGAGACATTTAAAAAGTAATGAATAAAACGTTCAAAAAAATATTTGTCAAAATTGTGGAAAAGGTTATGTAAGAGCAGAGCATCTAAAAAAATATTTTAGAGTATGTAATTAAAATAAACATTGTAAGTAAGATAATTGTAACTAAATTCTTTGTTATGTTTAAATAAAATTATATGTGAAAATTAGACCATTTGTAACAGTTAATATATAAGGCTTTACGAATATATTTACATTACGTATGGAAAAGCTGGGGGGGAGTGGGGAGGGGACCTGGGTGGGAGCGGGAGGGAGGTAGGGGGGTAGGGGGACCTGGAAGGAGCTAGAAAAAAAGTAGGATCACTCGAAAAATGCAAGAAAATGAAAGAGTAACTACCTTATTTGAGGCGGTGCTGAGGGGGAGCAGGGGGGGGGATCAGAGGGGAGCAAAACCTCGCTCTACCTCTTACGACTATTTAATATAGGAAGATATATATGTGTGTGTGTGAGTGTGCGTGTGCGCGCATGTGTGTGTATTAAAATGATATAATATCGAATACCTAGTTTTATTATCTTTGGTTGTATTTTACTTTGTTGCTCTCAATCAGTTGTCCAGTGGTTCTTCTGTCTCTTATTAATAGCCACTTCAGGTAAATGAGTTAAATAACTGTTGTTTCTTTAACTGCAGTTGGTTTGTTGTCAATTAATCTATTTCTCTTTAATTTCAATACTAATGAATCATATTAAGTGATGAGGAAAAAAAACAGTCAGTCACTTATTAACAATTATGTTTAGCAAGCTACCTGTTTAATGAAGTACTGAACTCAATGAGCGACAGCGGGCTAGTAACTAGAATACTGCTCGAAGAATATGGGGCTGGTACTTGCTGACTTCATGTGCTTAGGTTTCGTGGCTTGCTTCCATTATCACTTGATACTTCCAAGAACTACGAAGTACACACCTTCGTTAGGTAACGACTTTTGTTGAGTACGACTTTTTTAAGAGTCTAAAAATTCTATCATTCAGGAGATAAATGTAATATAAAACGGAATAAAAATAGAAAATTTATTTATTTACACAAGTCGTCACTTAACCTGACTTATATATTGTCATTTGGATAGGATCTCACAAGTATTACATTACCGTTTATTTTATAGATATTTAAAAAATATTATTGATGTACGCTACAAAAACTTTGCTTGCAGGAGATACCATTATTGCTTGGATTCTAGCTGCTCCTGCTTCTGGTTGCCATATTGGTCAGCCATTTTGGATTTTTCGGGATCGCCACTCTGGCTTCATTATAGTGAGATGCGAATTAAAAATACTTGTTTTACCTCTTTTTGTGCATTTTTAAATAAAAAAGAGATAACTTATTAAACTAATTTTTTATTAAAAAAAATTTACCCTCACTAGACACTATGCACAATGGGTCAGCTTGGGTTTCATCGTGGCAGCCTAATACTATTTGATTTACCTCAAAATTCTCATGGCTTACAATAATCCAGCATTCTGATTACTTAAACGAATTAGTGTGAAAATATATACACTGCATTGGTCTGAGCCAAGCGAGGTTAGCACGAAAAGTAGAGAGCTACTTCGCCAACACCCCTGGTAACTTTTTGCCTCATGCTCTGTACTGCTATGCTTTGGCTCCTACCTGGGCTCTCATGCTTCCATTTCGTGCTTTAATGTTTGTAATACCTGCTTAGATGACTATCACATTACGGTATGATGTATATACATATAATTTTACACTCAATGTATTGTCAGCTGCAAATAACACAAGATATTCAATCTATTATAATAATAGACGTAAAAACGATGACAATCTCAATAACTACGATTATTTAAGCTTTGCATAGTGGAAGATGCAGAAACAACGAATAACACTAATATCCATGTTCACAAAGTAGGGAAAAGACAAAATCCACTTACATAAGTCTTTTGTGTAATATCTAGGTATACTTAGAAAAAGGTTTGTTTACTGTTAATGTATAGATATTTTAACGGAAAGTTAGTTAAATTGTTTATAAGTACGATGATATTTTTTGTATGTAGATAGTCAACTGTAACTCTATGATTTGTTAATCCTAACTGTACCCAGATGGCAAATTAACAACTATACACATGCCATATTAACGTCGAACCTGCACCATATTCGATGGCACCATTTGACGCAGTAAAAAGCAGAGTGTTTAATTTGATGACATGCGTTGAAATTCATGAAAACAATATATACTTTTCATACAACCAATGTATTACGTCAGGTTTAAGTATGCACATTAAGAGTTACGAAATTTTTTCTTTCTTTCCCGAAAATACAACGCTTTTACATGATTTAAGAAAGAAAAATTTAATATAACCTTTGAGGTAAAAATCACTTAGATTGCTTATCAGGTAAAGGATCTTAGCATCCTCCCCAAGAAAATTTACTGTCAGTGAAGGATGCAACTATGTAGAAGATAGCAAAATACTTCCGCTACGAGCAGTACTTAGTATATTTAATTTTTTACCTGGAAGGAATGTTGCACTTTGCTCATGTGAAATAGGAAACAAAGTGATTCTTTTAGAAGAGCTATAAGAAAAAAAACTTTCCATCCTCCCCAACAGTAAAATTTGTTGTTTACATCTGCATAGTAAGAGGTAAAGCGACAAATAAACGAGTACTGGGTTTCTTTACGTCCGTTAAGTGAGGCGCTTCTACGAGGTCCGTACTCTTAGATGTACACTGATTATCAATCTATACATATTATATCTACAACGAATATTTGTATCTATGTATATATGGTAGCCAAATGTTGTGTTGCAGTTGTATTTTTTTCCAGACGCACCTGCGCATTGTCTTTTCACCTTTTCAATGCTTTCTGCTAAATAGCATTACCCGATTTATTATCTTCTCTTACTGATCATTGACCGTATGATCTGCTTCTCGTCTCTTTTGTGCGTGTAATTAAAATTACTACTATGCTCATTTTTTTCAAAACTTTATTTTAAGTTTAAAGTTACTTGTAGATAATGGTAAATAAGTTTCCATGGCTATTGGACTGCTACCTTCAAAGTCTTGCTCTCTATATAAAAAAGCACATATTCAATATTTCTACTAGAAAACCAAGAATAAAGTATCTTTAAATGTAAGTACTTTTTTATTGTACTTTGAAGAACTATCCAAAAAAAATATGTATTCTTCTATCATTAACCGTTGAATTATGCGTGAGTTTTTTTGTGGTCGATCGATTGGTCCGGTTATTAGGCACTTTCGATTATCCATCGTTCGTTTGTTCACACTTTATTAGGATCTTAGTGTATAGCACCAATGCTTATAAGGAAAGCACGGCTCACTGAGTGATTCATTTTTTCCTGCGTTAACAAAATCCACCTATTGAACAAACTTTTCTGTATGGAATGACGAAAGTCGTATTAATCACTCGGCCGTAAGGTGGCTGACGTATGGCCGCGTAATATCGCCCTCGTCTTCACCTCGGATGACACACTCCACGTGGCCGTACATCAGCCACTTTACGGCCTTGTGACAAAATATACTATTTCTGCATATTTCCGCCGAAAGTTTTTCATATCTACCCTGGTTTAAAACAGATAATCAGCTCTTTTGACGAGGGTATACAGAAAAATAGTATACGCACCACGTTTGCAGGTTAAAAAAAGTCCTATATTTAACGTTATTCACGTAAAACCTGTGACATTGTTAACCTTGCTGACCAGGTGCGTAATATACTATCTTTTAATCCTAGTACTAATCACCTTCAGCCTACTTACTGACATAATTATATAAAAGGAAAATCTATAACTCTACGTAGAAATATTCAATAAGTTTGCACTCTTACGCATAAAACAATTTCTTTTTTTTTTTTTTGGTGTTTGATCCCTTGTTACGTCAACTATTGTAATATCATTAAAATAATGTGTTATGTAATGACAATACAACTTGATAACGCCCATATCCTCTATTAAAATATGATAAAAAGTTAGTTCCGTTAAGAAAAAACTTATTTAGCAGTCAAAATTCATTATTAATTATCTTTCTAAGGGCAAAATAAACTTTTACATTTACGGTTTGACACGTTAAATATAAACATATTATATGATAACTATGTTGCTTTGTACTTTAGAGTGTACAAGAGCACTGTTTATTATTTTGCTGCCCCAAATTCGAAGATATCGCTGTAAAGTATTGTTGTAAACACAGATCGCTTTTGGTAAAATGAGAAGTCATTGCCGAAACGTCCCTAATCTTGGAGGGATGTAATACTATAGACTGGATGACTACAGTGTACGAAGAGGTCTAGGATGCCGATGTGACAAACGAAATTTCGTTGGAAAATTTTAATTTGGGGCTTTTTACGCTTGCAGGAAAAGTACAGTTAAAATTTGTTTTTGTAAAATTTAAAAAAATGCATTGAAATTAACATAGGTTTGCTAATATATGATTATAGAGTCAAACCCAAAAGTTTTCAACTAGTTTTAACCTCACATAATTTGGAAAGAATGATAAAAAAAATACTTATTATTCAGTAGAAAAAGTCCTAATTAAGGTGGGAGAATATCGTATTTTTTGTGAAATCATATATATATACGTAAATATTAGCGATGTGTATTTAATTGAAGTGAGCGAGATTGTAGCGGGTTAGACTCTCGACAATAACTATAGACATACAGTGCTTACAATTCAAAAAAACGATATTTTCTTTAAAAGACTGTCGTTGCTTTGGTTAGTACCAACGATTAGTCGTTGGTAGTAGAAAGAAAGAAAGAGAGAGAGAGAGGGAGAAAAAGAGCAGAATGATATGAGAGAGCATGGTAAAGGGATGTATGCAGGGGACTGTCACATCATGGTGAGTGGTATACAAGGGACTGGGAGTAAGAGGGGAGATAAAATAAGAATTTTCATTTCTCACATATTTTCTCAATATCAAAATTCTAAAATCGTTGATTCGATCTTCCACATAACACGGCTATATAAGTATAAGTTCAAAAATGTTTCACATTAGCTGTATGTTTTAATTAGTGGAACTTTATTGCCTTATTAAACATATATGTTAGTAAATTAATAGTAAAGCATTTATGTGGAATACGTGGATTAATAGCTTACACCTTTGCCAACTCCATATTTTATTAATGAAAACGTCCTTCATTATCGATATAGATTTTAACTGAGCAAATTGAAAAACTTAAGAACTTTTTTTTTTCATAATTTTGATAAAACGAAAATTTATTAGAAAATTTGGGTATAAATTATGTCTGATTTTAAATCATGATTTTGTTGTCAGTATACATATGAGCCTTAATAGTTAAGTGGTAAGCGTGCTCACCTCTTCGGTTGGAGAATCTCAAGGGATTGTGGGTTAAAATCCCGTTGTTTAAGTTAAGTGTTTTATACTAATGTATAAAAATTATTCAAATGAAATGCAGAAATAGTATTTCTTAAAAAATATTTTTATAAAAGTTTATTAACAAATTTGTTACGTAGACTTAGACATACTAATTTCCATCAAGTTTTGCAAGATATACCAAGAATTGTTTAAATTTCTATAGTTACTTTATTAGCCATATCTAATATTGCCAAGAACTTTATTTATGCACTACACTATTGGTTAACAATGTTTAGTTTTCGAGGAATGCAATTTAAAAAAAAATTAGGATCTTTTCTTGCTCTTCAACTTACAAGAATATGGTAAAAAGTAGATCACTAGAAAAATTTAAATTGCACTATTGGAAAAAGTGACTTCAAAATTGGTAAAATACATACTTTCCCTATTAATTGTGCTAATATTTTTATCTTAATTCATCTAGTAGAAGAGAATATTATTCATTAATCTTAGCGTAAATCGATTGCTTTTATCATACATGCAAAAATAAATAGTGTGCTGAGAACTGAATTGCGTGTTAACGTTTTAATTAATGGTCTCTAAATTCTCTAGAACATAAAACAAATATTTCTTAGGTATGCCTTCTTAACAATTTTCAGTTGAATTTTGCCCCTTGAAAAGTGAAAGACTAAAGGATATTTTTTTAAAAGTTTTTTTCTTCTTTTATTTATTTAAATGACTTACATACAATACTAGCTGACAAGTAGAAACAACGTATGATTAGTAAGGTAGTAAGTGTAAGGATAACTATGTACTAATCTACTGAACTATTTATAAAAAAAAGTCTTAACAGTACTTAGTTTAAGAAATCTTTTCAATCCTAACTGATTTAACATAAATGCGTGACTAATAATTATCCAGCTTTGATCTTTTAAAGTTAATCTATTGCAGTAATGGTCATCTAAATAGTATAAACATTACTTTTTGCTGACGTCAGAGTTAATTTACAAATTCTTTACTTCGTCATAAATTATTACTTAACCACACATTAATTAGCTGAACATTACCTGCATAATCACGTAATGAGATATCTTTTGTTCGTTACACAGGTGTTTGTTTAAAACGAGATATAATAATAGGAACGACACAAGTTTTATCGATTGCAACAGAGTCATTGATGTAGATTGTAACTAAAGTAAGCCAGCCGTTATAATAAAGGTTGAATGGGAATGTTGAATACACCATGGTTACGAACAGAAAATAGAACCGTGCATTAAATGTAAAAAAAGGGATTCTAACGTTGAATTAGCCAGTTGTAAGAGTGACTCTTACAACAAATCAAATAAAATACTTGGTTGTTTCATCTCTAAAAGAGATATTTGTTGTAAATAAAAAATGTTGACAGAAATACGCAGGACGTTGGATGGTTGCAGAAGTAACTTTTGTGTCATTGTTATTCCAAAAATATTACTGTAATGTCAATGGTTACAAACTTTTTATTCATTCATTAGAAAGTTAACGTTAAAACGACGAAGAAAGTAATGTATCGATGAAATTGTCTGACAGTCATTGTGTCATTTCTTCAGATACAACCATAAGGTCATTGAAAAAGGTCCAAAATTAATCACAGTAATATAAGAAACTACACTTGACTATGGCCGTATTGTTAATTATAATAGAGAATTGAAAAATTTTGTCAGTAAGTATGACGATCATGTGCTTTTGTACAATCGTCAAGAAACATATGTGACAAAAAACAACTTTATGCTTAAAATTGATTACGGTAAAAATCTAGGAAATAAGAAAGTAACAAAAATTTTGTCAAAAGTAAATGTATTTATGAAGATGTACGTAATATGTGCACTGACGACATACTTGATAATACTTCAATAATTAATAAGAGCAATCGTTCAATGAGTACTGATACTAAAATGTGTATGGATAATACATAAAAGAATTATCTATTACTTGTTGATTTTGATTACGTCATGAAAAAAATGCAACGATCGTACACCAATCACAGCAGTGGTGCATGAATCTATCTTTTTTGTTAATGAAGTTAGTTAAAAAAAAACAAAGAAAATCCGGTTGCTTTCAAAACTTTTTTTTGTTTTAATTTGTGTGAATTTGAGACAGCGACATAGTCAACCTAAAGATGATTAGTACATGGTTATTAATACTGCCACTGTAAGCACATCAGTACATATAGGAATTGATTCTTAACAGTTAAAAGAACTATGTGCAGGCATAAGCATTAATTGTAAGTGTGACTAAAGTTTCAAAGCACTTCATGATGTAGTATATAATTAAATGTTACATGTCACAAGAGCTAGTATCGATGCAACTTGAAGAATATTGGCACTTTCCAGAGATCACGTTACTTTAAATAGAGTTCCATATACTTGAATATATACTGATGGAAGTTGGGGTAAAAATCATAGGGCACAAATTATGATTCTTGTTAGGAGCTGCCATTGTCACTGATTATTGCACACGAAACATTTTATTTCACGGAACAAGAAATAAGTATGGTATTACTTGTAGTTATTACTGCTAGATTTAAGAATCATGATGAATATCCAAACCACACTTCTTATAAAAATTAGAGTACTTACAAACCTTTGACAGCTATAAGAAGTGATACTATTTTAGAAGGATTTCAACGTAGCCAGGAATTAAATACACCTAACAATTATTACCAACGCTGATAGTAATATTACTAAATTAATAGATGATAGTAATCTATATCAAGACCACAACATTGTAGCAAAAAGAAAACTGTTCACAAATTATCTTCTTAAGAATTTTAGTAAAATGATCGCTGATGTATCAAATCTTATGCAAGAAAGGGATAAACGAACAGTGAAGGGTTTCGTTGCTCTTAGAACCACTGTAAAAACTAATAGTTATTTTATATAGCGAATAGTTGAAGATGTAGTTGTAAAAAGAATGAATGACGTAAGAAGTTGGCAAAGTAAAATTAAGGAATGACACAAAGATATACTAAATATTCCATATCATGTTTTCAGTGAGCATAAAAATTGTAGTAGGAGAGTCATGATGTGTAATATAGAGTCAACTAACTACGTATTAGATCTAGTTAGGGTTGGCCTTTCTCAAAAAATTGACAAAGCATCCAGTACATACGGCAATTTAGTTTAACTCTAATACACAACATTACTAGTGATAAAGCAGAAGCAATCAATTCTATTTTACGTCACATATAAAATGAAAAAATAGTTAATTACAGTTTAACTAACCAGTAAACTACAAGGATTTCTATAGCTGTGACGCACTGTAATGAAAGAGAATCTTTAATAAGACTGTATGAAAGTATGGATAAAATAGTACTAATAATACTTATATAAGTAACCAATCAACGGTTACGGAAAGTTGCACAAATACGATTAAGAAGAGCAAAGTTTGGCAAGAAAGAAAGTTATGCCAATAGGTACAATGGTAACAAGTTTTATAATAACGAACATATTAATGTAAGTAAGCCGATTCAAATTGTTGATAAGCTTAAGAAACAAAGTTAACAAGAAAATTAAACGATAAACCATTGAACAAAATAAGAGCCTATTATAAAAAGCTTTAGGGAAAAATTCATTGGAAGCCTCAAATTATAAGTAAATTGCAGTTAGAACCCAAATACTACTGTGCATCAAGAGTCAAACAAATTTTTTATCCCCCCGTCAGCGAGGGCATTCCCAGTTTAAAATATAGAATTGAACAAAAAGAATTCGGAAAAAAAATTGCAAAAAGTTAATTGTGATGAAAAAAAATGCGGGTTATTCATTGATGAAAAATTTAATATGTAAGCTTGTTGTCCAGATGGTCTCGTTGGAGATGATGGACTGATAGAGACTAAATGCCTTTATGTTGCTTCTGATATGACAGCTAAAGAATCAGTTAAAAGTTTTAAGAATGTTTGAAACATTCAAGAAAAAAATAGTATCAAGAAAGTTAAGTCATTGCAAGCATATTTTTGTCAAATTCAAGGACAGCTTCACATTTCAAAAAAAAATATGGTCTTTTTGGGGCATATACTCCTAAAAGTACTATAACTGACGATACGACGATTTGTAATATTCGTTTAGTTTATCGTTCCCACAGCTCCATTTTTTTCGGTTCTTCTGTTCTCTTTGTTAATCATATACTTACCTCATCTCACAAATTCGTTATCTAAATGCATTAATTTACTAATTTTTGAGTAAAATTTTACGCCAGATCTTTTTAATAACGACAAAAAAAATTTTTATGGGATTTACACTGAACTGGCCTAGAAGTCAGTAATTGTAAGTCTAATTTTTTTTAACAAAACTAAGTTTTTTGTGATCGTTTTAATTGAATGTAACAACGAAGAATCTAATAATTCAAGGGAATAGTATAAACTGGATGATAATAATTGAACACGCTTCGTATTTTTGTGTGAGTTGGATCACAGATACGACTAAACCGATACAAACCCGAAAAGAGCGTATGA
The DNA here is from genome assembly GCF_000648655.2 of Copidosoma floridanum. Next base: position 103,256 of record NW_019379626.1, on the reverse strand, counting down.
AAGAACCTAACAGTCAATCTATGTTCATTTTTTTTCTAAGCAAGAAAAACTGTACAGGAGCCGAGAAGCAGATTAGTTGAACTTGTCACATGTTCATCTTTAAATATTCGTTCTACGTCATACTCCAAAAAGAAAATCTGATTCAAGAACCTTAGAACTTTGCGTGGATGTTAGATAGTGAGAGTTGATTATTGGAGACATATATTTCTAGGCATTTGCCAGAGAAAGAGCTGATAATGATTGTATTGGAGTACTGAAAACATGAATTCTACTAAAATCATTTATCAAGTGATGTGTACCAACTATTTGTGAGATTTTGACTCTCAGAATTTTAAAGTACTTCGGAACAGAGAGATGAGTTATTGTTAAATTTTCATATTATACTAGTTTTCAGTTGGTTTAGTTTTTGAGACTGGCCTGTCACCTTCAATAATAATAGCTACCAAATGTCAATCAGAAAGTGCCAACAATATTTGAACTAATAAAGTGAGTACACCACCGCTATAATCTAATGCTAAGGGCTCAAATGAGTTGGCTGAAAAGTCACAGATGGGTAAATATATGACTAAGTTTTTGAAAATCTACAATTAAACTGTTATGATCAATAATTCTAAAAGCAGTCTTATACATTTTTATGCGATTTGTTTTATTTCAGAATAGACTAGCAGTATTAGCTTGTTGACAAGATTGATTGATGATTCATTCAATTGATGTTATACATCTGTTGGTAGAATTAAAAATTTCCTAAGCTGTCATCCACGTATCTGCGTAGTTCCTAAGATTGTTGCAAAGTTTTTGTAAGTGGGCTTATAATTTTGAGAAAAAGGCAGTTCCTTTTGTTGTTTACAAGCTATCATGATTTTCTCCTAAAAAAAGTATTTTGTATCAGTTTTATTGTAGACAAAATCCACGTACTCAAATAGTAGATTATATTATTTTGTTGCCATTAACGTATAATATCACAATTGCTGTGTTGATTGGTTAAAGTATCATTTAGCATACACTTTGTAATATTTCAGAACTTTTGGACCATATTTTATGTTCATAAACTTTTTTTACTAAAAACATGCAGTACCTGGCCAAAAGATATCATGTCATTCATAACATCATGTTATCGAATCGTAAAAAATCAACCGCAATCATTGAAAATTGATTTTGTTTGGAAAAAAATATCTTGATATCTTCATTGATACTTTTCCTTTATTCTTAAAAGGGATCATAGCTAAATAAATCAGATGATACTAACGATTTGGCTGAACTTAGCCAAGGCGTGGATAAGTTAAAATTGTGTTTAATTAATAAAGTTTATTCTGTATAGTATTTTATAATAAGTGTTAGCAATTTTTTTGTATAAGGGCTGCTTGACAGTACGTTTGATTGACTTGTGTGTTACTTTCGTAGAATTAAGAAATTCTTCAACTTCGATCACCATGAGTACATCAAATATAAAAAGCCAGAATTTAGTTGTACAGAAAGAAAATGTGTAATAATTTCATGGACCTCAATACAATCAGTCTACTGCGATTTTAGACAAACAACAGACGCTAATTAAAGATAGCATTGTCTTTACTGATCTTAAATGTAAGGCCTTTCGGATGACCAGAAAACTCAAAATTATTAAGAATAAAGATGCAAATAAAATCAAAAAGCTTAAGGGTTGAATTCTAAGTACGATAAATGTATTGTTGCGATGTTATTAGTGTACAATATATTACGCACCTACCGGGTGAGGTTAAAAATGTCAGAGATCTTATGTAAATGAAAGTTAATGTGTAATCTATGGCATTTTTTAACCTCTGAGTGTAGTTCGTATAACATTTGACGTGTCCTAGTGTCCAAAAAGACAATATCACCATTTACGCTGTGGATGGGAATACTTCCCGAGCACCGGACAAGTGAGGAATATTACGTGAGAATATAAGTGGTGTAAAAAAATAAGATAACATTTCTTGTATTAATAGCAAATATTATGGTCAGAATTTATGTCAAATTAATTTTTCTTATGTACCCGCAGCTTCCTTCATTAATAAATGTGAAAAAAGGTAAAAATCATTTGTTGGCAATAGTCGTTCACGAATGGAACAGGTAGATTAGTTAAAAATAATTTAATATCAGGCATTAGTTCCAGGAAGAAGAGAATACAAAAGCGTAAACAAGAAGTTATTTTATATTGTTCTAAGAAATACATGTCAATGAGTATTATGCGTTCAAAAAAGTTAGATTGGCTACCTTTTTAGAGTAGAGCAGAGGTATTTTAGACAAGGCTCATGTCATTGGAAAAAGCATTGCAGCTTGAAATAACACTGCTAGATGTAATTAAACCCTGACCAAAACATCCATTCAAAACGAAAAAGCAGAGTTGTACTACATTCTCAAACCTTGAAGTGCTTGTTTGCTGTTGAGAGTAAACTTGAGTCTTTGCCCTGTGAGTTTGTCAAGTCCATGAAAAGTGTTCCCGATTGCAACGAGAACTTAGCATACAAGACGATTCTAATAATTTTACTAATTTTTTTGATGAGTAAGTACTTAGTTAACCTAACGCAGGCAAGCAGCAGTACCAAGAGCTTGGAAAATTAATTCTCTTAATTTTATCCTGAATTATCCTAAATCTATCGTTAATTTTTGCATAACAATGCAGTAGTTTTTTAACAAGCAGCATTACAATTTAGGGGATGTTCATCCCCTTTCGAACGCTTTTTACTAGGGCGCAGGCAATAATGAGGAGCGCTGATGCCACGCAGTGAAGAAGTCCAGTCTATAAGCAGTCTGACTTCTACTTACTCTTCCACTAGTAGCTGGCACGCATGCACGTTTGTCATGCAGCGGTGCGTCTGCTAGGTCTGCTATTCCACAGCACGTAATAGAGCGTACAGGATAAAAATATTCCCATTCGTTTATGTGTTATGTATATCCTGCTTCTGCATATGGACCTACTACAATGCAGAGTAGACCTCACACATTAGCTGAAGGGGACGATTCTATTCTGCACGCTCTATTTCGCACCATGTGATGGCAGCCTTACAGAACTTTCTTATGCTTGCTTTGATACATGTCAGTACCTACTTACTTTAACTGAAATGTGAACTACGCAATGGTGACAAGTTAAATGCTCCAGGAGTCCAGCAGTACTTAACCTTTTGGTGAGCTGCCTTACATGCAGTCTAGCTGATGATGTTATCTAGTGGCGGCCCACTACTTGCTGTAAGTGTGTGTGTGTGTGTGGCTTTTGTATCTGAAACATGTCAGTACTGGATATTTGGCATGAGAACATTGTTTTTTTCTGCTACATATGACCAGCTTACCTTCCATATGCAATTCTCTGCTAAAATCTTAAGATCCTGCTGAAGTGTCCCATATTTACAGTCAATTTTACCAGCCACGAGTATCTGGACAAATCACTCAACGGATTTTTTACACTACACACTAATGTATTTTAAGCTTTTTTCAAGTTTATTTTAAGAAAAAGTATCAAATAAAGATTTCAAGTGTATTGTTGTCATGGGCTTATTACTTTGCAAGTCTCCTCATGGCTGTTGTTATTCTGTAACTAATATTAAATTATCCACACTAAAGTTTTTATGTAAATATGGTATAAGTGTCATACAGAGGCAGTAGTAGATAAGCTTTCCACTTAGCTCTCACTAATACCTCTTAAGCTTGACAATGATTACAGTGCATTGGTGAATAATGGTAACGTATTGTCTAATTTACAGTTAGAGCTCAACTATAATGAGTTAACACTACATTTGTTACCAAATTCCACAAACCACCCTACAGCTTCAGAGTTAACCCTCTTTGGTTAAGCTTCCCGCCGAAAAAAAGGAAGACGGAGTTCTGTGGGTAATAACTCAAAGAAAGCTATTTAGCATTACATATAGGTTTACATATGGCATTACATAACGGGATTTAGGGTTGGTACTGTCATATGTAGATTTCATCTGTTTTTTACTTATAGAATGAGGCAGCGTTGGCTGCGATGGTCAAAATTTTAATACCGAATGCTACCTTCAGGCCGTACGCTGGTGAAGCCTCGTAAAGCTCAGCACTCTCGCCAATCAAGTATGTAATCCGCAATTGCCACCAGCAGCTATACATAATATATGTAAGAAGTGACAACGTTGCTTGATTGGGGGGCTCTACTGTCGACTTACTGGTGATGTGATCCACAATCCCGCCTGCAGTAACGCAGACTATATTTTCGAGTAACTTAATTTTCAGAATATTTTGGTCTGCGTGTTAGTTTACCTTAGCGCAATGTAACATAATAAGACGAAGTTCGACATCGTCTGCTTTTTTTTACTGCTGGTGGAATTGCGGATTACATCACCAGTAAATCGACAGTAGCGCCCTTTAATCAAGCAATGTTGTCACGTCTTACATATGTAACTGCTGAAATGGTATTCCGTAACTAGTTTTCTGTACATCAGCCTATGCTACAACATAAGCTCACACAGTAAAAAAAGTTACGGAATACCACCCCACGTTGCCATTGTGGATTACACCCCAAGCCATGACCTAACATTCATATATATAGTTATATATAAACTGTTACACTAAGCTCGAATAGGCTTTACCAACATACGGCGAAGGTCCGTACCGTATAGGCCAGGTGCATGACCGGTGCTGCCCTCATTTTTCTTAAAAACCCATGTTAAATCTTATGAAAAAATGGTTCAAGTGGCCGTCATTGGTAAAGTCTCTCTAAAAGCCCATAAGCCATAATGCTAAAGTGACTAGTGGCAGCAGCCCTCCCTTACACTCTCATGCACCCAGTGAATAACTTCTTTTTGCTTTGCGGGCCTACGTTATAACGTTCTACCAAGATAAGAACGCTCTACCTCTAAACCACTGTGAGCTCATTTTTTCCCAGTGACATGATTGCATGATTGTATATCAATATTTCGAGACTTATATTACCGATTTACAACCAATTCTAATCTGCATCCTTGATATACATAACATAAGACCACTTGCATATAAACTGTTTGCACGTCAGCAGTACCTACTTATTGCCTGATAATAGAGCACTCTTGCGTACGCCTGTGCCACACTTCTCCATTTAACTAACTTGGAATTGGCGTATCTTTTCTAATAGAACAAGTAGTACATATATTTCATACAGGTATAAACATGAAGCTTATTAACTTATAACCACATCTTGTGTACACCCAACAACATTGGATTTTGTCCAAGCAGTGGACCTAAATAAAAACGTTGCACCATTTTTGGTCAGTCAAGGCGTGCTTGCATTTATCAGCACGAGTCAGCCGTGTAAGTCCATCTTGTTAAGCATTATCCATGACCAAATGCATCCTATACTACGTAGCTATTGTTGTCTATCTTGTAATGGTTTGTTTGTAGTTATATTAAAAGTACATTTGCCATCCTGGCAACGGTGCACCACGTCTTGCAGCGTACTAGACTTGGCGCACATGAACATATAATCTTGATCATGTCGAGGCCAAGGAGCAGTGGTGCTCGTGACGTATGTGTAATAGAATACTATTATATGTGGCTGGAAATGTTTGTCAAGGTTATTTTTGGTAATTGTGGCGTCTACGCACCACATCTTGCAGCTCGTTGGATGTCGTGCACACTGTTATACTTACATTCATCATTAGGCCCTAAAACTAGCTCAGTAACACTGTAAAAAGCTATAAGATGATGGGAAATGGTCCTCAATGATGAATAAAATTGAAGGTTAGTTTGGAAAAAAAATTAAAGTAATTAAATAATGCAAGCAGTTTTCCTTACTTTTTCGTAATTTATCATCTTCTTTTTAGTAATAAGTATTGACACTTACTACTGAAATTCCTTTACAGCTGCGTAATTCAGACAAGCAGCCCCAACCATGAGAGAGTGACTATGCGTAGGACGCATTTTTTTGTTATCACCCTTGTTCTGGATCATCAATCCTTTATCACATAACACTTAATACACTTGTATAATTAAAAAAAATTTTAAGCTTATGCACTGTACAACTGTTAATTGTATTTACAGCCCTCGTACTCAAAAATGTCTCTTCTCGACACGTGGCTTGAACTTTTCATCTTGATAGTAGGTATTTGTATAATAAAACCATTTTTATTTGACTTNGATCAGGGTACTTCCGAACGTCGACAGCTTTCATGCCAAAAAGACTACAGAGTATAAGACAAGCACACGGGGATCACATTATTTAATAATTTAACAGCATATAAGTAATAACTAAATGCCCGTGATTTGGATCTTTAACTCTTTATCGCATAACACTTAATACATCAGAATAATTCAAGAAGATTTTAAGCTTATGCACTGTACAACTGTTAATTGTATTTACAGCCCTCGTACTCAAAAATGTCTTTTCTCGACACGTGGCTTGAACGTTTCATCTTGATAGTAAGTATTTGTATAATAAAACCATTTTTATTTGACATTAAAGTTTTTTATGACAATTTATTTTGTTGTCATTTTAATTAGTGAGTACTGGTTGAGCTGATTATTACAGTTGCTGCAGTCTGATGGCCGTATAACATATTTTTGTTTGATACCTGTGTACTTTATTTCCCCTCGTGCTCCTTTTCTTGTGGAAGCACAGTTTCGGCTGTGTAGAACAATACATCCCACATGCCTTCCCTTTTTGTGCTTCAAAATCTANCTTGATAGTAAGTATTTGTATAATAAAACCATTTTTATTTGACATTAAAGTTTTTTATGACAATTTATTTTGTTGTCATTTTAATTAGTGAGTACTGGTTGAGCTGATTATTACAGTTGCTGTAGTCTTATGGTCACCTAACATATTTTTGTTTGCTACCTGTGTACTAAAATGTGTTCCATTGCTTTTGTCATCTTTGCTGGTTATTACTAAATATTCGTTTTTTAAACTTAATGTTTTTACCCAATATAGTGACATTTTTTGCGATTGTTATTTTTTATTTATTTTAGATTCAAGATTCATGGAAGCAGCTGCCATTTATCCATTTATTTATTGATACATACACTTACCAGAGTAATGCAATTAAATTTAATATAAGCAATCGATTTGACGTTTTAATTAAAACAGTTTCTTAACAACTGCTTGTACTAAAGAATAAGATTTTTGCATATTTATTCAGTTTTTTTAATGTATTTACATGAAGCATTTTTCAGTCACAATAAAACTTTACATTTTTTTACAAAGTATAAGCATTTGGAAATACTTTCCACAATTTATTCGTATTCTTAAACTTCTGTGCAATATCAAATATATTTACACATTAACTTTAAATCAATTGTTTGTAATCGATTGTACACTCTGTAATGCAGATAACTGCATTTGCAAATCATAAAAAATTGTAATATCCAACAAGTTTATGAAATCAACAGCAACTCTGCCATATCTTTTAGTAAATAGTTTTGTAATGGTGTCAGGTAATTCAAGTGCAGGCTTCCATCATTAATATCTTGAGAAATACTTGAGTGCTGATCTTTTAGGTGTTGCCAGGATTTTTTAACGAATGTCTCTGTTATACATAATAGTAATCTGTTGAAATTTCAACGTTCTAAAAACTCGAAATTAAAATTTTTGAAGTATTTATGAGTATCAGTATGGCAATAAGATGTTCTATCAAAATTTTAGGTATTAATATTTGATTATGAAGTGGTTAAGACAAAAAAGTTCAATAATAAGATTATATTCCATCTGGGTAAAAACATAAACTTAACCTAAGACTACCATATACCTGATATAATTTGTCTAAACTTAGTGGATTCTTCGATGATGTAGCGCAAAATCTTTCAATAAATTTTATTTTCTTTCACATGAAAGGTAACTTGACTGTTATGTACCATGCCTTTTCTTCGTACTTTTTTTATCTCTTTACCCATCTCTTCCATGATATTAGCTCAAAGAATCGAATACTCTTGTTTTGGAAGGGTACTAATAAATTTGACGTTTATGGTCATAACTTATATAAGTTATAAAAAAGATTACTATAAAAAAAAAAATTATTTTCTCAATTTTAATAGACAAAATTCTATGTATCACTGCTACCACTCACGATGTTACTACCTGTTACTAAAAAACAAAATACCATCTTGGACAACGATGCTTACATTACCTTACTAAAAAACAAATAAATGTTAAATATCCTTTTGTCTGCTATTACAAAATAAGTGAAATACAGATAGTGCTTAAACTTATACCTAGTCGGGTCATATAGTTCTACTTTTAAATATTATTTAAACATAATTATTTCATCATGGGGGTTCAGCCAACACAAATGAGTTTGGCGCACATGAGAGCTTTGCTAGATGCAGAAATTAATCAGGGTAAAATTGCTGTGATGCTGAACTGCCATCTAAGGACCGTCCAAAGATGGGCGCTAATATTTTAATTAGTGAATGAGCAGAATGATGTGGACTTAATGCCAAAGGATCGCAGGTGTTGTAAGATTATCCGAATAAATGTTCTAGAACATAAAAAAATCGATAAGGTTTGAAATTATCGTTTAATCAAACGAACTCGACAAACAAACACGGAAATTGTTGTTTAATTCTATGTTTTTAATCAAGTAAATTTTTTATTATTTTGTCTGGACGATTCATCGTTGAAATATAATAGATAATTTTCAATGGAGTGTATAAATTATCATGTAACAGAAAAAAATCTCACTGACAGTTTTCATTCAATGGTACCAACAAACACAATAACAATATAAGTTTGAATGTTTGTATCATCTTCATAAACTAGATTTGCTTTAGAGTTCTGCATTAAATAGAATTGTTAGTTTTTGTGTCTCAAATTCATATCTATATATGACAGCTTTTTTACATAAATTAAAAAGAGCTTAATAAATAATTCTTTAATTTGCAAGTCAAAAATGTGCATACAATATAAGCTTTACCAATTTTCATTTTTTTAAATAATGGAAAGGCATTGAAACTCAACGACCGAGATGTTGCTCGAGTAGAACAAGAGATGCGAAGAGATCCTTTTCAACCAGTTAAAAATATTGATGAGATCTTTAACTTAGACGTTTCATACAACACAAAAAGAAAGGAAATGAAAACAAAAACGAATTTAAAGTATCATAAGGCAGCTTTAAAAGGGGAGCTTTTCAACCGTCACATGGAGGCAAGAGAAACCTTCGTTACTAAACATGAGAATAAAACTGTTCAACAGTGAAAGAGAACAGTTTACATTGATGAAAAAGTATTCTCCACAGATAAGGATAGTAGATACGGTGTTTAGAGACCACTCAACACTAGGTATGATGAGAATTACCTCTTGAGGCAAAACACACAGTTGTTGGGTTACTGAAGCCTATTGGGGTTGGGTAAGTGGGTTCGGTCTCGGTAAGCTGATCGATGTCAGTCGTAATATGAATTCTCAAGCTTTTGTCAACATTCTTAAAACTGTGCGTTTGCCTTGTGTTCAAGAACAGTTTCCAGGCGATAACATTATTTATGTAATAGAAGACAATAGCGCTGTTCACACAGCTCGTATTGTACGACAGTGGTACGAAAACCACCCACAACTGCAAAAACTAGATTGGCCCCCCACGTTCCCCAGATATAAATATTATAGATATTATATGGGCTGTAATACTTCGAGTTTAGAGACAAGGACAGGCTTATAACGCTAATGAACTAAATGAACTTGTAGCGTCTTGGCAAGATCTTCGGACTAGATCAGACTACTTCCGAACGTCGACAGCTTTCATGCCAAAAAGACTACAGAGTATAAGACAAGCACACGGGGATCACATTATTTAATAATTTAACAGCATATAAGTAATAACTAAATGCCCGTGATTTTTTGTTCAAAAATTTAAGAATAAAAGTACGACAACTGACCTAATAATACAGCAGAATTGTCATATATTTTATGAACTTGTTGGGGATTTTAATTTTTTATGATTTGCAAATTCAGTTATCTGCATTACAGAGCTTAAGTTCGACTACAAACATTTAATTTTAAATTAATGTGTAAATATATTTCATATTGCACAAAAGTTTAAATGTACAAATAAATTGTTGACATTATTTCCAAATGCTAATGCTGCTACTTTGTTAAACAATGTAAAATTTTATTGTGATTAAAAAATGCTTGATGTAGATAAATTTAAAAAATTGAATAAATCTGCAAACGTGTTATTCTTTAGCGTAAGCAATTGTTAAAAAAACAGTTCTTTAAAAAGTTTGACATTTAAAATTAATTGCATTACTCTGATAAGAATATGTATAGATGAATGGCAGTTGCTTCCATAAATCTTGATTTTAAAATAAATAAAAAATAACAATCGAAAAAAAATGTGATAATATAAAGGAGAAACATTAAGTTAAAACATACGAATATTTAGTAATAACCAGCAAAGATGACAATAGCAATGGAAACATTGTAGTACACAGGTATCAAACAAAAATATGTTATACGGCCATCAGACTGCAGCAACTGTAATAATCAGCTTGACCAGTACTCACTAATTAAAATGACAACAAAATAAACTGTCATAAAGAACTTTAAAGTCAAATAAAAATGGTTTTATTATACAAATACCTACTATCAAGATGAAAAGTTCAAGCCACGTGTCGAGAAGAGACATTTTTGAGTACGAGGGCTGTAAATACAATTAACAGTTGTACAGTGCATAAGCTTAAAATTTTTTTTAATTATACAAGTGTATTAAGTGTTATGTGATAAAGGATTGATGATCCAGAACAAGGGTGATAACAAAAAAATGCGTCCTACGCATAGTCACTCTCTCATGGTTGGGGCTGCTTGTCTGAATTACGCAGCTGTAAAGGAATTTCAGTAGTAAGTGTCAATACTTATTACTAAAAAGAAGATGATAAATTACGAAAAAGTAAGGAAAACTGCTTGCATTATTTAATTACTTTAATTTTTTTTCCAAACTAACCTTCAATTTTATTCATCATTGAGGACCATTTCCCATCATCTTATAGCTTTTTACAGTGTTACTGAGCTAGTTTTAGGGCCTAATGATGAATGTAAGTATAACAGTGTGCACGACATCCAACGAGCTGCAAGATGTGGTGCGTAGACGCCACAATTACCAAAAATAACCTTGACAAACATTTCCAGCCACATATAATCACTATCCTATTGCCCATACGTCACGAGCACCACTGCTCCTTGGCCTTGACATGATCAAGATTATATGTTCATGTGCGCTAAGTCTAGTGCGCTGCAGGACGTGGTGCACCGTTGCCAGGATGGCAAATTTACTTTTAATATAACTACAAACAAACCATTATAAGATAGACAACAATAGCTACGTAGTATAGGATGCACTTGGTCATGGATAATGCTTAACAAGATGGACTTACACGGCTGACTCGTGCTGATAAATGCAAGCACGCCTTGACTGACAAAAAATGGTGCAACGTTTTTATTTTGGTCCACTGTTTGGATAAAATCCACTGTTGTTTGGTGTACGTTCCATGCAGTGGCCATACTCTATACTACGTGTACATGTGCAACTAACCATGTTTGCTAATCAGTGCTGTCTCATCTTTTTCCCATACCCAGTTAATTGTTACTGTATGTACACATTAACAAAAATGTCCTTAAACTTAACAATAATTGGGTAACTAAGATAGAACTGGCAAGCATAAGACTTAATCGTTGATGTCAAGTTTAAACTGCATCAATTACTTAGTCTCCCATAGGCATCCGTTCTTTTATTGTTATGATTAATTGAGCTCACGCGAAAAAAGAATTGAGAGTGCGTCCTCTTACAATCGTTTTGGTGCTTTACTACTTTTTGGAGAGCACCTCTCCCATAGCCGTCTGTGGGTACCCCAAACAGTGGGAGAAATTATGAAATTGTTGTTTGTTCTTTGAAACCCCTTTCAAAAAAGAAATTAGGTTTTAAATTGCAGACATAGTTTAGGCAAATTCCAATTTCATGTCAATTTCTTCTGAAGCTCCTTACATAACGAAACAAGAGAGAGAACAATAGTTTTGAATCTATTATTAAAAAAAACTAAAGATGTTAGTGACTTCGATGCTCAGACAAAAGTTAAATTTGGGTGGAGCCAGATATTTTGGGAGAGTTTTAAGTTTTAAGACCCTGAACAAGTTTAATTTGTACTTTCCTTATATTTTTCTCTCAATATACCCTTCCTGTACCATGATCTTTCCCGATGAAAATGCTAGTATGTGACATGTAGAAGGGAAGATTTACTGTCTGTTAAAATTAAACTAGTTCAGGGTCTGAAAATTAATAATTCTAGCATTTGGTCATTACCGCTGAAATCGAGTTTCTTTCGTGCATCCAACTCACAAGTACTATTAATTTTTTAAAATTAAAATGTATTCTTATTAATTGTTCAGTCTTGTCATTTTTGGCTGTGAGGCTTAGGAGAAAAGTTACATAAAATTAGAGTTTGCTCAAACTAGGCTTGTTCGACAAAATTTATTGTATTGTTGCATCTTAAATTGTTTTTACCTTATTTCTAAGCTGTTTTATTATAACCGATATAAGTACTAAGTTTTTTAACATTTAAAGTTTTTAACATTAAGACAGGTACTTAGAAGATTCCTGGTACATGGGAAGAATTACACTACTTCATGCAATGTTACATCTTAGTGATATAAACGTCGTTATAAACTACACATTATCTCCTTAGTGTTTCAAGAACTTTTTTAAGTAATTGTTTTACAACCTCAAACGATTAAAAACTTTGTACTTATGTCGTTGAAATAAACCACTAGCCCTTATATGGTTTATAATAACATTTGAGAAATGAAGTAAGACCACTTTAAGCTGCAACAGTACAATGGATTTTGTCGAACAGGTCTAGTTCAAGCCAACTCAAATGTCATGTAACTTTTCTCCTGCACTTTCTAGCCAAAAATTACAAGAGTGAACATTGTTCATAATGCATTTTTACTCTAAAAAAGTGTAAGTGTGAAGTGAGTGATAGTTTTTCTTTAGTTATTTAATATTACAAATCTATCGAGTGACAAGATGTTTATACAAGTAATAATGAACTTTCTACTATCTAGTACATTGGTATTTTCATATGTTCTGAGGTAATAAACTCTTTGTGATGTTTGTTTTGAGAAAAATGAATAAAGTTATTAGAACTGATTTTTCTGCTGTCACCCACTCGATAGATTTTGAAGCACAAAAAGGGAAGGCATGTGGGATGTATTGTTCTACACAGCCGAAACTGTGCTTCCACAAGAAAAGGAGCACGAGGGGAAATAAGCACACGCAACAGATTTTATTATGAGAATACAAAAGACTTTATTTCATTATGTACAATCGGACTTTTTCGCTCTGCTCACGTCGAGAGCTCTAAGTAGAAGAAAAATGTATAGCGCCGCGCGACTCTTCTCCCTCAGCTGTAGGGCACCGGCGGTGGGTGTGTGAGTTGGCTCGCGCGTGCGCAGGAAAAGATGTTCCTTGGGACGATGGCCTGCTTTCGTCTTGAGCACGAAACTGGTCGCTGTGGCTGAGACGCCACAGGCACTCGGTGTGTGCTTACCAGGCACTCGTTTGCCAGGCACTTGATAGGTACCTGCCGAGTATTATATAGGCATCCTGTGAGCATTAGGAAGCTACTTGCCAGGGCACTTAGCCACTACTTTTCAGGTACTTGGTGAGTATTTTCGGGACACTTAGTAGGTACTTTTCGGGCACTTGGTGTGTACACATCAGGCACTTGGACTGTACTTCTAAGGCACTTGACGGGTGCTTCCCGGGCACTTAGAAGGTATTTCCTGGAAACTAGATGAATACGTCCCGGGCAATTGGCGGGTACTTCTTGGGCATTTGGTGGGTACATCCCGGGCACTTGGCAGGTACATCCTGGGCTCTTGGTTGGCACTTGGCAGGTACTTCTTGCGTACTTAAGGAGGTAGTTGGCAGTCACTTGGCGGGTACTTGGCCAGTATGTCTCGGGCACTTGGCGGGTACTTTCTGGGCACTTGTTGGGTACTTTCTGGTCATTTGACGGGCACTTGGCTAGAACTTCTCAGGCTCTTGGTGGGTACTTTCTGGGCACTTAGCGGGTACTTTCAAGATACTTGGCGGGTACATCCTGGGTACTTGACAGGCACTTGGACATTACTTTTCGGATACTTAGTGAGTACTTCTAGAGTACTTGGCGAGTATTTCCAGGCACATGGCCAGTAATTTTCGGAAACTTAGAGGATCCTTCCTGGGTAGTTGTCAGGTACTTTCCTATCACTCAGCGGGAATTTTCCAGAAACTTGGCGGGTACTTTCTGGGCACTTTTTGGTACTTCCTGGGCATTTAACAGGCACTTGGCCAGTACTTTTGAAGCACTAAGTGGATACTCCCCAGGCACTTGGCTAGTATTTCTTGGCCACTTGGGAGGCACTTGGCAGGTACTTCTCAGGCACATGGCAGGCACTTAGCAGGAACTTGGTGGGCACCTGACGAGCCCTTAGTGAGTATTTGGTGGAATCTTTGCGGTAACTTAGCAGATACTAGGCGAGTACTTGGCGGGCACTTCTCGGGCACTTGGCAAAAACATGCAAGGCACTTCACGGATACTTGGCGGGTACTTACCAGGCAGTTAGCGAGCACATACTGGGGACTTGCCAGTTACTGAGTGAGTCCTTCTCGGGCACTTGATGGGTACTTACCGGGCACTTGGCGGGCACTTCTTGGGTACTTCTCAAGCACTTGGTAAGTACTTTTTAGGCACTTGGCTAGTACCCTCGAGGCACTTAACCAGTACTTTTTGGGTATTTAAGGGATGTTCTCTGGGCACTTGTTGCATGCTTACTGAGCTTTGCGTGGGTACATTCCAAGCACTTTACGAGCATTTAATCAGTTCTTCTCAGGAACTTGGAGAGTATTAGTTCTGATTTTTATTTTTAGATTGTATGGATATTTTATTCCTATAACTAAGTGTTGACATTGTTCTTATTTATCCTACTTATTTAAGGTGTAACTGTGGCTGAACCACGGCGTGTAGCTGGAAACGCTCAGGTGTATACACACTAAGAATACGCTTAGATGATTTTCTTTATTGGCTTATGCAATAGAAATGCTGCTGCTGTTCTTGCTTATGAAAATACTGAGTTTTTTCCGAACCACCACTATCCATCACCAAACGTCATTTTGGCCCCAGTTGGAAGAATTTTTCATGATGTCACTTTACCACTTGTCATAGAGTTTTTTCCTTCTTATAAGGGCACTTTGAAAGTTTATCGTAAAGATATATTATGTGGACGATATTTGATTCTAGTACTGTTTTTGTTTAATTAATGCCATGTGTGTGATGTTACTGTGTTTCTTTCTTTGACTGTGACTAGATGTGGCGGTCACACATAGCGGATCCATATACACTCCAAATTGTACTCTTGCAACATTTATGTTCTTACTTATTGCACAAATCTTTTTATTAAGACCTTTTTTAGTTTAAATGCCATTCTGTCATATGAATAATTAAGTAATAACTCAAATAACTTATAAAGAATAATCATGCAACACAGTATATGTAATGTAAGGGATATTCGATGATCACGTACAATTGTATTTTGTTTTTATTATTATTTTTTAGTTTTTATTAGTACTAAAATATCAGGAAACGTTACGGAGGATAATTTTTTCATAATTAACTTATTCTATTTCAATGTTTTTCTGCAATGTAATTCAACTGATTTTTTAATAATCCTACTAAACATACCAGTTGTCTTTAAAAAACAAATAAGATGGCTTTAGTCACGTGACAATTAGTCTTCCAAGGTTCATAATTTTGCTTTCATGCCACAACTTGCAATCTTCTAATAGTAAACTGATCATCTGTTTTTTGCAGCTTGTGATATTGCGTTTATTATTATTTCTGTATTCCATGACGTCGTGATACTTATATTTATAATTAATCAATAGGATTAATAGAAGGTGCACCTTGAAGAGCACGGACCGTTGAGAATGAGAAGCAATTCCTTTAAATGATAGATGAGGATGCTACACAAAGTATCTGGGATATAATCAGGTGCACAAATATATCGTATGAGATTATTAAACATATTTCGAAGGATAATCATCTTCATGCGTATTTTTATACACGAGTGCAAGGACTTCAAGAACATGATCTTGTATCAAGGTGATAATAACTCATTTAACAAGGTTATGCTTCAAACTTTTTGTCCAACAGTATCGAGATCTGATCACAGCTTTTAATATCTTGATTAGGTAAGGATTTTTTTTGATAATTCTTGGACTGCGCGTGTGCTCAACCATTATTTTATAGGATAATGTTTGAGGGCATGCACAGTCTAAAGATTATCGAAAAATATGCTAACTTCAGCAAGATATTAAAAGCTGCGATCAGATGCCTGCTGCCAGTCGTGGTTAAAAATAAATTTGATGATAAAAGATACCTTCAGGCCATATGTTGTTGAAGTCTAGAAGAGCTTTAAGTAACTGTATATAAATACTAGCTTAGTATGCCAACCCCCCTGTTTTTTAATATTAGTTAAATACTACATTCTTATAAAAATTATAACGTAGAGCTAAGGAGTGATGAAAAGTGGCTGAGAAGAGCTGAAATCCAAATTGAAATCGATAACAATAACATGAAAATTGTGACAATTTTACCTTATACAAAATTATAGTATTTTTAAGATTCTGGGATTAGAAGTTGTGAGGGGTCTGACCTGGATTTCTTAAAAACGTTGCCTAGTTAATTTATTTGTTTATAGATAACTAAATTACGGATACCTTCAATACACTGGATTAGCATAGCAGAATACTAACCGAATGTTTGATTTTTAAAGGGATTTTAATCGTTTTAATGTTTAAATCTGTAACAAGTACCATAACATCGGTTAAAACTTTGCACGATTACGCTTTTAACGGTTTTTTCTTAGTTCTGTAAGTTGAATTGACATGCATTATTTTTATCATAGTTTTTATTGCTGATTCAGCAGCCGTTCCATGAGAGCTCATGCTTGACGTGATTTTTCATTGTGGAATTTCTCAAAATTTATAATTATGACACATGCTAAAAAAATATAACTGGACTCAGAATCAGCTAAATGTTACTATTCTTAATTTTCATACGATTTGGTTAGTATTTTATTAAACAGGCAACGTCCTTAAAAAGTGTCCTTATTTTAATACGTACATGTTAACATACAAATCGACACCTCTAGCTGCAGGATGTCGCCAAAGATATGGAAACGTACTACTGGCAAACAAATACACATTATTGTAGACTTTAAAAGCACTCATTCATTTTTCTTTACCTTTTACTCTTACTCCACTGCCTCTATGTCTTTGTTGTTTTTTAGCTTTTCAAATGTAACTTTTTCTAAGAGCTGTTACTTCCACATTCATTTATAAAAAGGAATAAAATAAGATGTATTCGTTAAGTTAACTCAAAGCATATGTATTACAGAATTCTAAGTGGTTATTTATATTACATAGATTTTCATTTATGTTATTAAACAAGCTGAGAGATACATTAAAAATAGAAGCAGACAGCTCATCCCGATTTTCTTCTATGCTGCATGCGTACAGCCTTAGTTGAGGTAAACGCTAGTCAACTATTGAGTGCTGACGGAAAAGTGTACTAAGTCAAACTCAGTAATATAATATTGTAGTTGAAGCATTTTTAATATTTATAATAACGTGTAAGGAAATTTATGAATAACACATAAAATAATATCTTTAAATCTNATGTTTAATGCCGTATAAAACACATGGAATTACAAATTTGAAAAAGACAAAAAAATTGTCATCAACAAATAACTGCGGAATAATACAATTCGTTATTTACTGCAGACTTACTATGTTAACATTTGGATAATAAGTTCAAAACAAGGGGGTATAAAAACTTTATAAGGAATAGTAAAGAAAAATATAAAATGGAATTTTACATATAAAAAAAAATCAGCTTAATTTCCGTTGTTTTGGATCTATTATATAGATAGGAAAACATACAGACAGCAGTAAACAACGCATTACGATATTCTGCAGTTATTTATACATGACAATATTTTTGACTTCTTCCAGTTTGTAATTCCATGTGTTTTCCTATATGGCATATGGCATCACCAATCCAAAACCTGTATAGCCATTTGTAAGACCATATGTAATGCCGTATGGCTTTGCTGAAGTTATTCCATATGAAATTCCGTCATCCACTTTTCAGGTGCTAAGTCTTCTACTAGACGCATTCTTTTTTGAGGGATTCCTTAGTTGATTGCACATCTTTGTGAGGATTGTTTTATTTTTTTGGCTTGAGAGTTTTTCAACTTCCGTATACTCGTTCACAAAATCGTTAAATTAAAATTTACAACTGTCATTCCTCTCTTTGACTTAACTTATTTTAAATAAAAGTGGCCTTAATTTGGAAATGTTTTTCTACTGTAAATAGTGAAATATGTTGAATGAGTTTAATTGTGGCAATTTTTGATTGTAATTATATACACACGAGTTGTTAATTTCCATTACAAAAAATTTCCATCCATACAAGATCCAGATAATTATGATCTGATATGTGATTATGGAAGATCAGGTAAAAATCAGCTGAAAATCAGATAGTAATCGTAGTTATTTTTGGTAAATTTTGTTTGCTAAGATTCAAGCAAAGCTCGCCTAATATTTACATTACAATCATATGATATTAGGCTGATTTTAACGTGATAATTAGCTGATTATCGCCAAACACATATCTAGTGATAATCAGGTGATAATCGTTAAAAAATTGGGTCACTATCAGGTCAATATCACGCAAAAATGTCAAGTGATTATTTTCTGACGTTAAGCAACTGGAAAAGGTTAGGGATCCTTACTAAAACCAAATTCAGATAGGTACGTATTCGCTGTGTGCAAGTTATTAGAGAAGATAAAAAATAACGACAGCAGAGCCCATGGTGAGAGAAAACTGCAGACTTTCAGGACATTTGAGGACTTAATGCACTATTCAACTTACATTGTTGAGTTTTCCAACCACTTTGATTGGCCAAACGTAGTGATAACAATAACTATCATAAGAGTAAGCTTTACAGTTTTTTTTATTAAAAAGAAATGAAACTTAATAGTTTTATACTTAAGTAAGAGTTAATAAAACAAAGCCAGTAAAGATTATATTTACGATTACTAACATCATACTCGCGTCACTTTACGGGCCAGCTCAGTTCATTCTGCGTCGATACTAAAAAACAATGGTTACGTTACCAGATTTGGTGTTGACTTTACTTTGTTAATATGGATGTTGGATTTTTTTGCCTCAGCACTCTATAATATGTATAACTAGAATAATCGTGGTTATTGAAATTTCCATGTTTTTACGCTTATTATTATAACTGGTCAGGAAATTTGGGGGTTGACGCCTCTAATTTTACCTACTCGCATGGACAGTAAGCAGGAGTGCTTTCTGTAATTTTGCACATATGTTGATTCACAGCTTACTAGTAAGAAAAGTGCTCTGTGTCTTTTGATAGTTGACACTATCATTTCGTATTTACTTGTAAGGAAATGCAGAGCCCGTCATTATCCAATAGTTGGGGATTTTTTTGTTGCTACCATACGCAAGGGNTGTAATTTTGCACATATGTTGATTCACAGCTTACTAGTAAGAAAAGTGCTCTGTGTCTTTTGATAGTTGACACTATCATTTCGTATTTACTTGTAAGGAAATGCAGAGCCCGTCATTATCCAATAGTTGGGGATTTTTTTGTTGCTACCATACGCAAGGGAAGAATTCGCCCTGCAAGGTAAAGTTGTCTGACAGTGGTTATCGTAACAAAATATGTTATCGGAGATTCCCGTATGAGAATCTTTGACGTTGGACAGCGTTGCGAGCTTATCACAGATATCAGCTGGAGTTCCGCTGAAAACCCGAATAAACTAGAGATTTCTGAGCGTGCTTCTCAAAAAAAACACGTTATCGGTGATTCCCGCTTTGAAAAGTTTGATGTTGGGCTAAGAGTCTAGCTCATTAAAGATATCTGCTGATAGAGCGCTCATAAAACATAGTCTGCAATGATTCTAATCCTTTTTGTCGCAGAATGTTAGTTATTATTAATTCGACATACTTAAACTTGTCATAATCGGTTTACTACTATCTTGATAACATAATGAGCTGCGTAAAAATTTTGCTGACATATTAAGCTGTGTTAGTAAATTCTACATTGCCTATGTGTCAGAAGTCAGCTAACGTGGTAATAGAATGCCAAGTCGTTAATGTGAAAGAGTAATGCGGTAGATTTAATAATTTATTCTTTTAAACATTAATTTACATAAAAGAATTAAGTAAGTAACGGGCACTTGATGGGTTGTTTCTGGGCAGTTCTAGAGCACTTGGTTGGTACTTGCCAGGCACTTGACGGAAACTTTTCAAAATCCTCTCAAGCACTTGGCCGGTACATCCTGGGTACTTGCATTAATTTACATGAAAGAATTTGAATATGATTAATCTTACGTAATGGAAGAACATGTTGTGGGCATTCGGTGTATCAATCGGAGTTTCTGCTCAACCGATTTGCCTGTTTGAGAAATTATTGTTAATAACTTATGAGCTAATCTAGCTGTATACTTCAAAAATAACGAGAAGAGACGCTAAGCCGGTACTTTAAGAAATAAATCAAGCTCAATTTAAATGCAGTCCATTGCGAATTAAGAGAGAAAAGTTACATTTGGTGATAATTAAAGAGTGTATCAGTGACATAATAAGAAATGTCAACTTTTTTTTAAAGTAATGTATTATTATTTGTATAAGTGATTTATATTTTTAAATGTTAATTATCTGACACTTGGACAAGGCCTCTATAATAAAATCTAACACATGTTCTTTAACGGTTTTTAAAAATATACAGTTGAACATTTAAACGTACTCAACGTCTGTAGATAGCATTGAATTCGAGCTTGATTTATTCCTAAAAGTACCAGCTTGGAGGCTCTTTTCGATATTTTTGGCTTATACGGCTAGATAATTCATTATCAACAATAATTTATGAAAATTCGAAATTCGGTATAAAAGAAATTCCAGATGATATACTTAATGTCCTTAAAAACATCAAAGAATCCGAATACGCAACTAATTTTAACCAAAAAATTATTCTCTATCGATATTCAATTTGTATCTTCACTACTAATGATCTTACGATAGTTTGGATAGGGCCAAAAGATTCGTCGTTAACCTTTATAGACTAGGTACTATTTTTAATTCATTTTATGCCCCCATAACAATTGAAAGAGGGGGGGGGGTTAACAAGTATAGTGGTCACTTAAATACTACATATTCATTTAGAGACATTAAAAAATACTTAAACAACAGCAAGTCACGTGCCAAGAGAAACGTATTCCAAATTAAAGTCCGTCATGAAGATAAATTCTTATTAGTTGATTTTTCAAAGATGCTTGTTACAAGATTGTTTGATTTCAGTCATTTTCAAACGATTAATTTGTTAGTTTCGTGGTTCATTACAGGATGTATTTTGGTATGAATGAGTACTTGCATAGCAACGAGCTTTCTATCAGGAAGTAGCCCAGCAGTACATTTCTTGCGACCAAAAGGTGGCATTGTACGATTGTTGCAATGTACGCAGTCACTTATACCTATCACCATCACAGCATAAGGTACGTTCATCAGTGTAAAACCTTTATTTTATTATCTGATATATCACGTGTTATTATCGGCTCCCATTTAAATACTCAGTTGGTTTTGAATGTTCAGCAATTATACAATTGTCTGCAACCTGTTATGATGAAGCTGTCAAGTACTTATCAGATGCCTACCAAGTACTCGCCAAGTACTAGCTAAGTACTTGCAAAGTACACGTCAAGTGCCTACCAAGAACCCACTATGTACTTCCTAACTACATACTTATTGAGGGGTATGTACTCCTCGTGTGACGGATCAGAGCTTATCTCATTTTAATTGGATTGCGTATTCCCAAAATTACACTTAAGTAGACTTTCGTCATGAGTATTTAGTTGTGTAAGACTATTACGTGAGTAATCGGTTATAGAAATCTTAAGTTACTGTGATTGCTGACTCATAAAAAGTTGACAATTTTACAGCTCGTTGACTAACTGTAGTCGTTAATTATTCAACACCAATTAAATATTATAATGTTAGCCAAACGATCACGCGATTTGTCAAGTAATAAAATGTCTTACAATGACAAAAGAACCTTATGCTATGATAGTGCGAAAATCAGTGACTGCGCGCTTTGCAACAATAATAGAGAGCTACCTGTTGCTCGTTGAAAATGTACTAATAAGCTACTTACTAACAGAAAGCTCGTTACTTTGCAGTTATTCATTTACACCAAACGATACTCTTCCGTCCCCTGCGCTAATGGAAAATCTTTACAAATGGGCGAAATTTCAATGACCCTGTAACAGCCAATATTTCAAAACCAACCAACGTTGTCAATTGTTGTGGCGATGGATCTAAGCTCGTAGTCTTCAGTTAATTAGCATTATGTAGGTATACAAACGACGTTTGCAGTTAAAACCGCTGGTTTTGTGTCCCTATACTAATTGCATGCTGATAATCCTAGACTGTAAGCGTAATTCTTTTGCCAGAACAATGCTGATATCAAAAAACTAAGAAATTCTTTTTCACCTGGTTTAAATTTAGAATGCGTTGCTCTACGCACCGGTTATCACTTTCAAAGTACTTATGAATGTCACTGTATAACTAATAATGTACAATATTGTATCATCTTAAAGATTCGACCAGTAAAATTTTCTGCCCTATTGAATGCCAAAAACTACAGGCAATTTTTGCAAAATGACTTGTGAAAATTGTTGGGCGAGATTCCAGAGTATGGTAGGCAAGAAATGTGGTAACAACACGATGGCGCTCCTGCTCATGGTGCAAATGTTGTGACAAACCATTTGAATTGCATATTTTCTAACAGATTAGTCGGCATCTGAGATACATCCATCCTTTTCACGTTATAAATCCAATAATATTCCTTTCTACCATTAACTTGTCCTTATTTGCGAGTACTTTTGTAATATTAAAAACGAACTTGTCAAGATTTGGTCTTCTATTAGACAAGATTCGTGATAGGACATTACAATAATAGTGCATGGGTAACGCGATTGACATACGGGTGTCGGTTACACAACCACTCACACGTGTGGTGTATACAACTCTTTAACACAACGTGCGTGGAGAACGAGATAAAAAGCCATCTAATGTGGCTTTGCGAAGACCTCAACGTACAGTTGCACTCGCATGAGTGCATAGCACAAGCTGTCAGTTGCGTGTGTAAATCGAGGTTCTTAGAATCATCATAAATGGTTCGCAACCGAGTCCCCACGTACGGCGTGTCGAAGAGTAATTGTAGAGTACGCATGTAGTACTGTAGACTGTCACTATGTTTCATTATTTATTCTATTTATCTTCATACCCGATGAGTTCAATTACTACACTGATGCGCTTGTACAGGGTAAGCATTAGTATGGTCTTTTCCCACGTGGAATTTTACGTTAGAACTCACGTGGAGACCCCCGTGGAAACGGTTTACTGAGCTTTGTATTTTTAACAGAATTAGAGATCTTTACAGACTTTGTCTATAAATATATCGTTAATCATATAACTTTTTTTTTGTATATAAGAATGTTTTAACGTATGTAGAATCTACTGAATCTATCATCATCTCAATCCAAATATATCTATTTCAATCCTTCGCTAGTTGAAATCCTTGGCCTGCAAGTTTGCCTGAATTCAATCCACTTGACTTTTTTTTGTAGGGGGCTGTATAGAATTCTATTTATCATAAAGAAATAAGAGACATAGATCACCTGGAAGTGTGAATCTTTCGCTTCGTTTTCATATCCCCACTATTATACCTCACTAACAGCTCACGTACACTCGATGCACAAGCTTACTGTAGTGTTAGTGAGGGAGAATAGTTGGATCGACAAGCTGAGTGTCATACTGCCATTTGGTGATAAATTTTTTGACATTGCCTCATTGATAACATTTATTTTATTGTTAAAAATATACAAAAAACACCTTCACATATATGTTTTTTGATGTACCATCCTAATTGCAACACCAACGGGGCAACTTTGAATACCGTAAAATCAATTTTTAATTTTTCTTTTTTAGCATAAATATTTTTTAATAAATCTCAGCTGAGATCTCAGGTAAGTATTTAGCATGAGATAGTCACCTAAGATCTCAGGTAAGATTTAACAGGTGGGCTTTGTGTCCTCTAACTATAAACTTTAGTAAAGTCTTAAATAATTTAAGTAACTATGTACCTAGATTAACGACAAAGCGATTTACTTTATGCCTCCATAAAACTGTGTAACTTAACATGTAGAAGCATGAATGGATTTTTTAATTTATTAAGATAGGAAAAGATTAAGTTACTACAGAATACTAAATACAGTGATTTACCCGTTTAGCAGTATAATGGTTAATCTCACTACTTATTAAAAGACAAAACGCAATGTTTACGTTTAATAAAAATATAACATGTGTTTTGAATTTTTTTAAATCAACTTGTTTAATTTTGGGTTTAAATGTAGCTTACTGCACTGAGACTGGTACATGGCCATAATTCAATAACATAAAAAAAAATAATAATAATAATAATAACCGATAACAGCTTATAATACGAGTGATCAAATGTTAATATATCAGCCTCAAATGCGGACTTGATCAATAATTCTCATCATCGGTTATAATCACTTATCGTGTTAGTTGCACTTGGATTGTTAAACGCTAAAAAACTTGTGTAAAATTTCTTATACATCATATGGATGCTTTTTAAAAAAAAAAAAATTAAAATAAACCTCGAGACTTTTTCGTATTATTCAATACGCGTTTCATATAAAAATTATCCATACCAAAAGCACACGTTTGAGCATTCGTATTTGGGAAGCACCAGTCGGAATCCCGGCCNAATACTTAAACAACAGCAAGTCACGTGCCAAGAGAAACGTATTCCAAATTAAAGTCCGTCATGAAGATAAATTCTTATTAGTTGATTTTTCAAAGATGCTTGTTACAAGATTGTTTGATTTCAGTCATTTTCAAACGATTAATTTGTTAGTTTCGTGGTTCATTACAGGATGTATTTTGGTATGAATGAGTACTTGCATAGCAACGAGCTTTCTATCAGGAAGTAGCCCAGCAGTACATTTCTTGCGACCAAAAGGTGGCATTGTACGATTGTTGCAATGTACGCAGTCACTTATACCTATCACCATCACAGCATAAGGTACGTTCATCAGTGTAAAACCTTTATTTTATTATCTGATATATCACGTGTTATTATCGGCTCCCATTTAAATACTCAGTTGGTTTTGAATGTTCAGCAATTATACAATTGTCTGCAACCTGTTATGATGAAGCTGTCAAGTACTTATCAGATGCCTACCAAGTACTCGCCAAGTACTAGCTAAGTACTTGCAAAGTACACGTCAAGTGCCTACCAAGAACCCACTATGTACTTCCTAACTACATACTTATTGAGGGGTATGTACTCCTCGTGTGACGGATCAGAGCTTATCTCATTTTAATTGGATTGCGTATTCCCAAAATTACACTTAAGTAGACTTTCGTCATGAGTATTTAGTTGTGTAAGACTATTACGTGAGTAATCGGTTATAGAAATCTTAAGTTACTGTGATTGCTGACTCATAAAAAGTTGACAATTTTACAGCTCGTTGACTAACTGTAGTCGTTAATTATTCAACACCAATTAAATATTATAATGTTAGCCAAACGATCACGCGATTTGTCAAGTAATAAAATGTCTTACAATGACAAAAGAACCTTATGCTATGATAGTGCGAAAATCAGTGACTGCGCGCTTTGCAACAATAATAGAGAGCTACCTGTTGCTCGTTGAAAATGTACTAATAAGCTACTTACTAACAGAAAGCTCGTTACTTTGCAGTTATTCATTTACACCAAACGATACTCTTCCGTCCCCTGCGCTAATGGAAAATCTTTACAAATGGGCGAAATTTCAATGACCCTGTAACAGCCAATATTTCAAAACCAACCAACGTTGTCAATTGTTGTGGCGATGGATCTAAGCTCGTAGTCTTCAGTTAATTAGCATTATGTAGGTATACAAACGACGTTTGCAGTTAAAACCGCTGGTTTTGTGTCCCTATACTAATTGCATGCTGATAATCCTAGACTGTAAGCGTAATTCTTTTGCCAGAACAATGCTGATATCAAAAAACTAAGAAATTCTTTTTCACCTGGTTTAAATTTAGAATGCGTTGCTCTACGCACCGGTTATCACTTTCAAAGTACTTATGAATGTCACTGTATAACTAATAATGTACAATATTGTATCATCTTAAAGATTCGACCAGTAAAATTTTCTGCCCTATTGAATGCCAAAAACTACAGGCAATTTTTGCAAAATGACTTGTGAAAATTGTTGGGCGAGATTCCAGAGTATGGTAGGCAAGAAATGTGGTAACAACACGATGGCGCTCCTGCTCATGGTGCAAATGTTGTGACAAACCATTTGAATTGCATATTTTCTAACAGATTAGTCGGCATCTGAGATACATCCATCCTTTTCACGTTATAAATCCAATAATATTCCTTTCTACCATTAACTTGTCCTTATTTGCGAGTACTTTTGTAATATTAAAAACGAACTTGTCAAGATTTGGTCTTCTATTAGACAAGATTCGTGATAGGACATTACAATAATAGTGCATGGGTAACGCGATTGACATACGGGTGTCGGTTACACAACCACTCACACGTGTGGTGTATACAACTCTTTAACACAACGTGCGTGGAGAACGAGATAAAAAGCCATCTAATGTGGCTTTGCGAAGACCTCAACGTACAGTTGCACTCGCATGAGTGCATAGCACAAGCTGTCAGTTGCGTGTGTAAATCGAGGTTCTTAGAATCATCATAAATGGTTCGCAACCGAGTCCCCACGTACGGCGTGTCGAAGAGTAATTGTAGAGTACGCATGTAGTACTGTAGACTGTCACTATGTTTCATTATTTATTCTATTTATCTTCATACCCGATGAGTTCAATTACTACACTGATGCGCTTGTACAGGGTAAGCATTAGTATGGTCTTTTCCCACGTGGAATTTTACGTTAGAACTCACGTGGAGACCCCCGTGGAAACGGTTTACTGAGCTTTGTATTTTTAACAGAATTAGAGATCTTTACAGACTTTGTCTATAAATATATCGTTAATCATATAACTTTTTTTTTGCACATAAGAATGTTTTAACGTATGCAGAATCCACTGAATCTATCATCATCCCAATCCAAATATATCTATTTCAATCCTTCGCTAGTTGAAATCCTTGGCCTGCAAGTTTGCCTGAATTCAATCCACTTGACTTTTTTTTGTAGGGGGCTGTATAGAATTCTATTTATCATAAAGAAATAAGAGACATAGATCACCTGGAAGTGTGAATCTTTCGCTTCGTTTTCATATCCCCACTATTATACCTCACTAACAGCTCACGTACACTCGATGCACAAGCTTACTGTAGTGTTAGTGAGGGAGAATAGTTGGATCGACAAGCTGAGTGTCATACTGCCATTTGGTGATAAATTTTTTGACATTGCCTCATTGATAACATTTATTTTATTGTTAAAAATATACAAAAAACACCTTCACATATATGTTTTTTGATGTACCATCCTAATTGCAACACCAACGGGGCAACTTTGACTATCGTAAAATCAATTTTTAATTTTTCTTTTTTAGTATAAAAACTTTTTTTTTAATTTGAGCTGAGATATCTAGTAAGTTTTTGGCATAAGATAGCCACCTAATCTCTCAAGTGTAATCTTAGGTGAAATTTATAAGGTGGGTCTCAACAATTGGAGACAAATATAGTTTAAATACTATTGAAGAAGTAATGCTTCTAAAAACAGTTTTGAAGTCAGTTTTTATCATATTAAGCAAGAGGGTATAATTTTGAGGTATATCTGACATGTATTGCACTCTAGATGTCACTACTCTCTGTGTACTAAAGTAATATAGTAATACGAAAAAGTTTGATTAGTGATTTTTGCAATAGCACAATTTCTGATTAGTACCCTTATGGTTAAACTAAAAAATTTGGAAAACGCTATAAGTACTACAGTGTTAAGCACTTTAATTATGCATACTATATGTCATGAATTACTGTTGAGCTTATAAGCGGATAAATTAGCAGTTCAATTTAACATAATCAAATTGTTTATTCAGTTTATATTGTAAGCTACCTTAAAACATACAATCCTTATAATTTAATTTTTAATCATAACTTATAAAAAGTCAAAGGGGGTAACCTTTTACAGTTTCACGAAGATTCCACCTTGCAACTACAAAATTTTAATAGATTTCACGTTAAGTTTTAATATTCGTAGTGTGCAGTAATCTAAAATAGCGCTGCCTGTATGGTTAATAACAGTGATACTTAATAAGACAAGTAGGCTGCATCTTAATTATCACGAATAGCCACTGCAGACCAACCCTTCTGATCGAATAGTAACGATTGCTACTTAGATTGATTATTTTTCTCTTTATTATGGCCAATGGTGTGGTTGTAACGAACCCAATAATCCATGACAACAATATTTTAAACAGCCATATGAAAACTATATATTCATCAGCTGTGTATGCTTTTAAAAATAATTTTTTTATTGATTATGTAATGTAACAACTGAATTACTTATTCATTTTATTTTCCGCATATACAACGATATAACTCAAATAAGATATCTAGAAGAAGCATTCAGTAGAGAAAAATTATTTCTGAACAGTATATAATTAATAAAAAAGTTTATAATAAGATAACTACCCTTAAAAATGGGTGACAGAATTCCATGGGTCATGACTTCGGAGAAACCATACGGCATTAATTACTACTGATCTTACGATAGTTTGAATAGCGCCAAAAGATTCGTCATTAACCTTTATAGACTAGGTCCTATTTTTAATTTATTTTATGCCCCCATAACAATTGAAAGGGGGGGAAGTAACAAGTATAGTGGTCACTTAAATACTACATATTCATTTAGAGACATTAAAAAATACTTAAACAACAGCAAGTCACGTGCCAAGAGAAACGTATTCCAAATTAAAGTCCGTCATGAAGATAAATTCTTATTAGTTGATTTTTCAAAGATGCTTGTTACAAGATTGTTTGATTTCAGTCATTTTCAAACGATTAATTTGTTAGTTTCGTGGTTCATTACAGGATGTATTTTGGTATGAATGAGTACTTGCATAGCAACGAGCTTTCTATCAGGAAGTAGCCCAGCAGTACATTTCTTGCGACCAAAAGGTGGCATTGTACGATTGTTGCAATGTACGCAGTCACTTATACCTATCACCATCACAGCATAAGGTACGTTCATCAGTGTAAAACCTTTATTTTATTATCTGATATATCACGTGTTATTATCGGCTCCCATTTAAATACTCAGTTGGTTTTGAATGTTCAGCAATTATACAATTGTCTGCAACCTGTTATGATGAAGCTGTCAAGTACTTATCAGATGCCTACCAAGTACTCGCCAAGTACTAGCTAAGTACTTGCAAAGTACACGTCAAGTGCCTACCAAGAACCCACTATGTACTTCCTAACTACATACTTATTGAGGGGTATGTACTCCTCGTGTGACGGATCAGAGCTTATCTCATTTTAATTGGATTGCGTATTCCCAAAATTACACTTAAGTAGACTTTCGTCATGAGTATTTAGTTGTGTAAGACTATTACGTGAGTAATCGGTTATAGAAATCTTAAGTTACTGTGATTGCTGACTCATAAAAAGTTGACAATTTTACAGCTCGTTGACTAACTGTAGTCGTTAATTATTCAACACCAATTAAATATTATAATGTTAGCCAAACGATCACGCGATTTGTCAAGTAATAAAATGTCTTACAATGACAAAAGAACCTTATGCTATGATAGTGCGAAAATCAGTGACTGCGCGCTTTGCAACAATAATAGAGAGCTACCTGTTGCTCGTTGAAAATGTACTAATAAGCTACTTACTAACAGAAAGCTCGTTACTTTGCAGTTATTCATTTACACCAAACGATACTCTTCCGTCCCCTGCGCTAATGGAAAATCTTTACAAATGGGCGAAATTTCAATGACCCTGTAACAGCCAATATTTCAAAACCAACCAACGTTGTCAATTGTTGTGGCGATGGATCTAAGCTCGTAGTCTTCAGTTAATTAGCATTATGTAGGTATACAAACGACGTTTGCAGTTAAAACCGCTGGTTTTGTGTCCCTATACTAATTGCATGCTGATAATCCTAGACTGTAAGCGTAATTCTTTTGCCAGAACAATGCTGATATCAAAAAACTAAGAAATTCTTTTTCACCTGGTTTAAATTTAGAATGCGTTGCTCTACGCACCGGTTATCACTTTCAAAGTACTTATGAATGTCACTGTATAACTAATAATGTACAATATTGTATCATCTTAAAGATTCGACCAGTAAAATTTTCTGCCCTATTGAATGCCAAAAACTACAGGCAATTTTTGCAAAATGACTTGTGAAAATTGTTGGGCGAGATTCCAGAGTATGGTAGGCAAGAAATGTGGTAACAACACGATGGCGCTCCTGCTCATGGTGCAAATGTTGTGACAAACCATTTGAATTGCATATTTTCTAACAGATTAGTCGGCATCTGAGATACATCCATCCTTTTCACGTTATAAATCCAATAATATTCCTTTCTACCATTAACTTGTCCTTATTTGCGAGTACTTTTGTAATATTAAAAACGAACTTGTCAAGATTTGGTCTTCTATTAGACAAGATTCGTGATAGGACATTACAATAATAGTGCATGGGTAACGCGATTGACATACGGGTGTCGGTTACACAACCACTCACACGTGTGGTGTATACAACTCTTTAACACAACGTGCGTGGAGAACGAGATAAAAAGCCATCTAATGTGGCTTTGCGAAGACCTCAACGTACAGTTGCACTCGCATGAGTGCATAGCACAAGCTGTCAGTTGCGTGTGTAAATCGAGGTTCTTAGAATCATCATAAATGGTTCGCAACCGAGTCCCCACGTACGGCGTGTCGAAGAGTAATTGTAGAGTACGCATGTAGTACTGTAGACTGTCACTATGTTTCATTATTTATTCTATTTATCTTCATACCCGATGAGTTCAATTACTACACTGATGCGCTTGTACAGGGTAAGCATTAGTATGGTCTTTTCCCACGTGGAATTTTACGTTAGAACTCACGTGGAGACCCCCGTGGAAACGGTTTACTGAGCTTTGTATTTTTAACAGAATTAGAGATCTTTACAGACTTTGTCTATAAATATATCGTTAATCATATAACTTTTTTTTTGTATATAAGAATGTTTTAACGTATGTAGAATCTACTGAATCTATCATCATCTCAATCCAAATATATCTATTTCAATCCTTCGCTAGTTGAAATCCTTGGCCTGCAAGTTTGCCTGAATTCAATCCACTTGACTTTTTTTTGTAGGGGGCTGTATAGAATTCTATTTATCATAAAGAAATAAGAGACATAGATCACCTGGAAGTGTGAATCTTTCGCTTCGTTTTCATATCCCCACTATTATACCTCACTAACAGCTCACGTACACTCGATGCACAAGCTTACTGTAGTGTTAGTGAGGGAGAATAGTTGGATCGACAAGCTGAGTGTCATACTGCCATTTGGTGATAAATTTTTTGACATTGCCTCATTGATAACATTTATTTTATTGTTAAAAATATACAAAAAACACCTTCACATATATGTTTTTTGATGTACCATCCTAATTGCAACACCAACGGGGCAACTTTGAATACCGTAAAATCAATTTTTAATTTTTCTTTTTTAGCATAAATATTTTTTAATAAATCTCAGCTGAGATCTCAGGTAAGTATTTGGCATAAGATAGCCACCTAATCTCTCAAGTGTAATCTTAGGTGAAATTTATAAGGTGGGTCTCAACAATTGGAGACAAATATAGTTTAAATACTATTGAAGAAGTAATGCTTCTAAAAACAGTTTTGAAGTCAGTTTTTATCATATTAAGCAAGAGGGTATAATTTTGAGGTATATCTGACATGTATTGCACTCTAGATGTCACTACTCTCTGTGTACTAAAGTAATATAGTAATACGAAAAAGTTTGATTAGTGATTTTTGCAATAGCACAATTTCTGATTAGTACCCTTATGGTTAAACTAAAAAATTTGGAAAACGCTATAAGTACTACAGTGTTAAGCACTTTAATTATGCATACTATATGTCATGAATTACTGTTGAGCTTATAAGCGGATAAATTAGCAGTTCAATTTAACATAATCAAATTGTTTATTCAGTTTATATTGTAAGCTACCTTAAAACATACAATCCTTATAATTTAATTTTTAATCATAACTTATAAAAAGTCAAAGGGGGTAACCTTTTACAGTTTCACGAAGATTCCACCTTGCAACTACAAAATTTTAATAGATTTCACGTTAAGTTTTAATATTCGTAGTGTGCAGTAATCTAAAATAGCGCTGCCTGTATGGTTAATAACAGTGATACTTAATAAGACAAGTAGGCTGCATCTTAATTATCACGAATAGCCACTGCAGACCAACCCTTCTGATCGAATAGTAACGATTGCTACTTAGATTGATTATTTTTCTCTTTATTATGGCCAATGGTGTGGTTGTAACGAACCCAATAATCCATGACAACAATATTTTAAACAGCCATATGAAAACTATATATTCATCAGCTGTGTATGCTTTTAAAAATAATTTTTTTATTGATTATGTAATGTAACAACTGAATTACTTATTCATTTTATTTTCCGCATATACAACGATATAACTCAAATAAGATATCTAGAAGAAGCATTCAGTAGAGAAAAATTATTTCTGAACAGTATATAATTAATAAAAAAGTTTATAATAAGATAACTACCCTTAAAAATGGGTGACAGAATTCCATGGGTCATGACTTCGGAGAAACCATACGGCACTCCTTATGGTTTTTTATATGGCTGTAAATAAAAGGTGTTTGATTCGTAATGCTATGTTTAATGCCGTATAAAACACATGGAATTACAAATTTGAAAAAGACAAAAAAATTGTCATCAACAAATAACTGCGGAATAATACAATTCGTTATTTACTGCAGACTTACTATGTTAACATTTGGATAATAAGTTCAAAACAAGGGGGTATAAAAACTTTATAAGGAATAGTAAAGAAAAATATAAAATGGAATTTTACATATAAAAAAAAATCAGCTTAATTTCCGTTGTTTTGGATCTATTATATAGATAGGAAAACATACAGACAGCAGTAAACAACGCATTACGATATTCTGCAGTTATTTATACATGACAATATTTTTGACTTCTTCCAGTTTGTAATTCCATGTGTTTTCCTATATGGCATATGGCATCACCAATCCAAAACCTGTATAGCCATTTGTAAGACCATATGTAATGCCGTATGGCTTTGCTGAAGTTATTCCATATGAAATTCCGTCATCCACTTTTCAGGTGCTAAGTCTTCTACTAGACGCATTCTTTTTTGAGGGATTCCTTAGTTGATTGCACATCTTTGTGAGGATTGTTTTATTTTTTTGGCTTGAGAGTTTTTCAACTTCCGTATACTCGTTCACAAAATCGTTAAATTAAAATTTACAACTGTCATTCCTCTCTTTGACTTAACTTATTTTAAATAAAAGTGGCCTTAATTTGGAAATGTTTTTCTACTGTAAATAGTGAAATATGTTGAATGAGTTTAATTGTGGCAATTTTTGATTGTAATTATATACACACGAGTTGTTAATTTCCATTACAAAAAATTTCCATCCATACAAGATCCAGATAATTATGATCTGATATGTGATTATGGAAGATCAGGTAAAAATCAGCTGAAAATCAGATAGTAATCGTAGTTATTTTTGGTAAATTTTGTTTGCTAAGATTCAAGCAAAGCTCGCCTAATATTTACATTACAATCATATGATATTAGGCTGATTTTAACGTGATAATTAGCTGATTATCGCCAAACACATATCTAGTGATAATCAGGTGATAATCGTTAAAAAATTGGGTCACTATCAGGTCAATATCACGCAAAAATGTCAAGTGATTATTTTCTGACGTTAAGCAACTGGAAAAGGTTAGGGATCCTTACTAAAACCAAATTCAGATAGGTACGTATTCGCTGTGTGCAAGTTATTAGAGAAGATAAAAAATAACGACAGCAGAGCCCATGGTGAGAGAAAACTGCAGACTTTCAGGACATTTGAGGACTTAATGCACTATTCAACTTACATTGTTGAGTTTTCCAACCACTTTGATTGGCCAAACGTAGTGATAACAATAACTATCATAAGAGTAAGCTTTACAGTTTTTTTTATTAAAAAGAAATGAAACTTAATAGTTTTATACTTAAGTAAGAGTTAATAAAACAAAGCCAGTAAAGATTATATTTACGATTACTAACATCATACTCGCGTCACTTTACGGGCCAGCTCAGTTCATTCTGCGTCGATACTAAAAAACAATGGTTACGTTACCAGATTTGGTGTTGACTTTACTTTGTTAATATGGATGTTGGATTTTTTTGCCTCAGCACTCTATAATATGTATAACTAGAATAATCGTGGTTATTGAAATTTCCATGTTTTTACGCTTATTATTATAACTGGTCAGTAATTTTGTGTTATTGACGTCTGGCAATGCATTAGGTCTCGAATTTTTCGGCAAGTCCACGCTATTCTGGTGTCAGATGGCACCAGTACACGAGCACACAGTGAATACAACAATGTATGAGAGAATAGTGTAGTCTATTATAAATAATAAATTGTTTTATGAAGCTGTGTGACTTTGCTAAGAAATAAATATAGTTGAGTGTTCACCAAATACAGCATCATATACATCTTCTGGAATACACGTTAAATAATTGGGTCCCATTGGTGTTATCATCTTGAGCTTTTAAACATCGATAATCTTTTTCATCCATTTTCTTGGC
Organism: Copidosoma floridanum; assembly: GCF_000648655.2. Next base: position 68,314 of record NW_019379626.1, on the reverse strand, counting down.
ACATCAGCAGAATCTTTTGCTTCTTGTTTAATTTTTTGACTCTTGTCTTCAGAACGTACATTAAGATCGCAATGCAGTCTAATCTATATTTAAAGAATATTGTGTAATAATACATGCTTGTATTACACTACTTATCGCGGTTCATATCTTAGAAAGGAGAATAATTTCGTGTAAAGCTGTAGTACTTGTTTAATAACAAGTTGAAACTGAGATCACGTGGTTAAAATTGAAATGAAATAATTGTTTTTATTGACAAAACGAAGTTAAAACTATAATTTCATTAAACTATCTTTAATTTAGACGAAAAGTCAAATGTTAAATATAAATAACAGTTACTTTTAGGACGGAAATAACTGCAGAATATTATAGCTCGTTATTGACTGTTGTTAAATAGTGTAACCATCCAGCTGATAACCTTAAAATAGGGAATTTCAGCTAATTTACGTTAACCATTAAGAAATTTAAGTTTTTTTTTAATACCTTAATTAGTGCTTTAATCCTACTGTTTTCGAGATATCATTTAGTTGGTAAGTCTAATTGTATATTGTAAATAATGCATTACAATATACTGCAATTATTTCAAGATGACAATTACTTTTAGTTTGCAATCCCATTTGTTTTTTCTTATAGAATTGCATATGGCACTGCCAAGCCAAAACGTTTTATGTAATGCAATATGTAATATTATATGTTATGCCATATGGATTTCTTGAAGTTATTACAGAAGTAATGACATACGGCATTCCGTTTTTTTTTTTTTAGGTGGGTGTACATTAACAATGACCGAAATATAAGCAGAAAGATTTAATCAAAAATTTTTTATCCCTAAGTAATGTAATGTTTATTTGTAAAATGAAAAGATGTTAAATTATTAAATTGAGTAAGAATTAAAGAATGTACCAGGACTTAAACCGTGAAAAAATAATTAACATACTGACTTGACTGTAGGCCAGGTACATGACCAGTTCTGCTGCCTTTATTTGACCCCCAAAGCTCATGTTCTTATGATGTGCGAGTCTTTCGTGCGGACATCTTTTAAAATTCCGCTCAGACGACTTAGTCATCCATCCTACTGGATACTATTTGCACGGCACAGCGATAGTCTCAAGCATACCCAAGCTATTACCAAGTTTAATGGAAGAATATTTTTCAATAAACCATGTAACTCTCTATACCGACATATTTTTTTCACCAACAGTGACTTTACCCGATGAGCTGGCCAGGTATATTGGCTTTCTTTCGAAAAGAAAGCCCCTGGAGACCCAGACATTACGAGAAAAATCCACTATTTGTTTTAAAAATCGGGTATGTGATTTTTTGGCATCATGGGTACTCATTTTATCGGACAAGACTGAGAAAGAATTTTCAACGGGTTTCGAACCCACAACCCTCGAGTATCTCTGGCTAGAAAGCTGGCACGCTAACTACTAAGCCATCGAAGCTTTCAAGTTAAACAAATACATTAATAAAAAATAGGTTACTACCGTTGTCACTCTTATCCGATGAGATAATTTTATCTGTAGCATCAGCACCAAATTGTACTGCATTGGTTTCAGGAGCTTATTGACAGCTAAATATAATTATTAGGGAAATAATTTTTTAAAAAATACAAATGGAAAAGAAGTTTTAATTTTAGGTACATTGGTTAATTTTAATTACTTCTGATGAGCGTCTCTCATTCAATGACATAAAACCTATAAAGAACATCACGAAAAATAAATACATCGAAAAACACATAACAATAGGTAATCATTAAATTCTGTCTTCGTAATTAATACCCACCTGAAAAAAGGATGACAGAACTGTTTGAGCAATTACTTTAGGCAAGCCATACCACAGTACATATAGTTTAATATATGGCTTAGATGAGGGATTTTGGATTGGTGATGACACTTGTAATTCCATATGGAGTGACAAATAAAAAAAAAAATTCTCTCATCCAAACATAACTGTATGATTTTATAATACATTGTTTACTACTGAAGACGTTTGTGCCCATCTTAATAATAACCGTGAAACATGGGGATATAGCTTGTTTTTCTTTAATATAACAAAATTTTATTTTTCATTTTTTATTGATTCCTTAAACAGTACTTGTATTTTCTTGTTGTAGAGTTATTATCCAGATAATAAGTATGGTAGAAAACAGTAAATAAAAAATTGCAGTACTCTCCAGTCATTTGTAGATAAAAAAATGTTTTCTTTTTTTTAAATTTGTAATTCCGTGGGTTTTTCCCTATAGCATTACATAAGTATGGCATAACCAATTCATAACCCCTTATCTAAAGCCATATGCGAAACCTCATGTAATGCCGTATGGGTTTTTCGAAGTAATTACACTCGGAATTTCGTTATTCCTTTTTTCAGGTGGGTTTTAAGACTGCTGTGAATCATAAAACATGTGGTCAGTTTACCTTTTATAAAGAGTTTTGGATCAATGCATGCTCTATTTTCTATAACGACAAGGCCATCCAGGTTAGACTGGTCATCTATTAAACAAATGAAGGGCAAATATTTTGCACGTATCCAAATTACTCGATAGTATAATTTAAATCTGTGTGAAAATTGAAGAACCTGTTTACATACCTATCATGGTATATGCATAAAGACACTTAATAGTTAATATTAGAAGTCCAACTACCGCAAATCAAGAACTTTGGAAAAACGAAGCTTGTGTTGATAAAATTTGACTTTGAATATTCACTATATCTAGAAAGTGAGTATACAGAAGCTCCCATGTACGTGTGAAAAATCCAAAAAGACTGCAACAAGTGGCCCACCAATTCCCATCAAGTACCCAGTAAGTTCCCAAAAACTTACCAGAACACAAATGTAAGAGTATATAAATGTGCAAGTATCCGTTAAGTACATGCTAAGAACCTGTCCTCGCTTGATAACCGTCGGATAATAATCAGCGAATAATGATCGGACGATGTGGTATGATGTTCACCTAACATTTACCCAATTTACTCATGATTGTCACCTGATTTACAGCTCATTGTTACCCAATATTAAATTGGTGATGATCAGATAAATATCAGCTGAATATCATGTGAATATAATGTGAACATCAGGTGAGCTTTGCTTAAAGCTTACTGAACAGAGTTTACCCCATATTTATATGATGATAGCCTGATTTTCACCTGATAATCAGCAATTTCATATTAGGTGATAATGAGCTGAAAATCAGGTGATAATCATGAGAGAATAGGGTGAGCCTCAGGTCAATATCATTTGGGAATACCCGGTTATTATTAGCTAACACTTCATCCTAACGCTATCATGTGACGCTTGGCAACCAGGTAAGGTACCCAGAAAGTGCCAGCCAAAAACTGCTCAGTATTTACCTAGTACCTACCAAATATTGTCTAAGTTTCTACTAGGTACTCGCAAAAAATTTGCTGAGTGCACACCTAATAACCTGGTAATTATCGTTAATAACCCGACAAGTTTTAGTCTAGTACTCATTAGGTACCCCATTGCTAAGACCTACTTGGATACGTCTACGTGACCGGCCATCAAAGTTGTAAGTGGACTGACATAAAATATTGTTCAATTTACCTTCTTTTTACCGTGCTTGTAGCGCTGTGTTGGATTAAGGCACACAGCAAATAACCCTAGATAAAATTTCCAGGTAAAGTTCCGACCTAGCTACTATTAGGCAGATACATGTGGAAATCGTAGCTGCTGTAGGTGGTATTTTCAGCCATTTTGGGTGAATTTTTCACCTTTTTTTTGTGGATTTCCAGAACCATGAAAAAATACGTAGACAAAATCCACGTAGATTTCCCTGCGTATTTAAGTATATTTAAACTCAATTCTACATGATAATACCAAATTTATTTCTGACTGAAAATTTAGATGTAAGTGTTGTAAGACATTCCATTGTATATCCAAAGCAAAATATTGTATTTTTACTTTTTTCAACAACACCTTAGTGATAAATGTCAACTCATATGTCATCTGACATGTAAGCTGGTATGTCATTTCAAAATTTTATCTATAACTTAACTAAAAACATAACAAATAATAAAAAACTGGTAAATTATGCAATTAACGACTGTGTAGCGTTCCAGTTTGGTTATACTATCGCTTAATTCATTAAAAATCATACTAAGTGAAGCCTTAAATCGTTTATTTTTATTATTTACCATTCAGAAAAAAATTTCAAATGACACAGCACCTGACATATTGGCTAACATATCACCTGACGAGTCATAAAAAACTGGTAAATTATGCAATTAACAGCTTTCTAGCGTGCCAATTCAGTTGGACCTGCATGGTACATCGAAACTCATATATATCGAAGTTTTAAGGCATTAACTTTTATTATTTATTATTTTAATATTTCGAAAAAAAATACAGATAACACGTTAGGCGATATGTGAGCTGATATGGCGGATGCTGTGTTATTTGAAACTTTTTTCTAAATATTAAATAATAAAAATTATCGATATAAGGCTCCAATAGGTATGTTTTTTGATGTATCATGCAGATGGCACAACCATACTGGCATGCTAGAGAGCCGTTAATTACATAATTTAACATTGTTTCATTAACTGTTATGTTTTGAGTTAAGTTATGGATGTCATTTTTAAATAACTTATAAGCTGACATCTCAGATTACATATCAGCTGACATTTATCACAAGGGCAGACACAACTAGGATTAATTTAGAGGGGTTGCAACCACCGTCCCTTGATAACAGACATCCGATTCGTAATCAGCGACTTAAAAAAACCTTAAGAGACGATTTCTTAGGCAAAAAGTTTTTTCTTTTTTTTTTTATTACTGACACGACGGTGAATGATTTTAAGGGATTAAACCTGCCCTTAGTTGATTACAGATCTCAGATTCGTACTCAGCGACATTGGAAACCCTCAAAAGACGATTTCAGTGGCAAAATATACATTTTTACTTTATTGTCATTACTGGTACTACTAGGAGTAATTTTAAAAGGTTAAAACCGCCCTCCAGATAACAGCCATTAAATTCGTAATCAGCGATCTCAAAAACCGCCAAAAAACAGTTTTGGAGGCAAAATACAATTCTTAACTTTTTTCATTGCTGACATGACTGGGGGTTATTCTAAGAGGTTGGAATCACCATCCCTTAGTTACAGACATTGGTTTTGTAATTAGTGACTTTGGAAACCCCCTAAAGACGATAACTAAGAAAAAAAATATTTTTTTTGTTTTTTCATTAATGACATGACTGGGGACAATTTAGAAGGGTTAAAACTACCTACCTTTAATCAAAAATCTCGGATTCGTAACCAGCTACCTCGAAAACCCCCAAAAGAAGATTTTGGAGGCAAAATATTACTTTTTTTTTCCTTTGCTTACACGACTGGAGTTAATTTTAAGGGGTTGGAACTACCCTTCCTTAGTCACAAACATCGGATTTGTAATCAGCTACCTCGAAAGCCCCCGGGAGACAATTCCTGAGGCAAAATATTATTTTTCAATTTTTTTCTCTACTGGCACGACTATGGGTTATTTCGAGAACCACCATCTCTTAATTACATACCTTGGATTCGTAATCAGAGATTTCGAAAATACTTCAGAAACGATTATTAAGGCTAAATTAATTTTTTCATAATTTGTTTACTGTTTTACTGGGGGGTGCTTCTGAAGTAGTTAAAACTACCTTACTTTTTTGAGTTTTTGGAGCGAGGCGAAAGTTAGAGATAATAGATTTCCCTTAGTGTCTAAGGAATCAAGAAAAAAAAGAATTTTGAAGTCGGAGCTTTTGAACTACTTTTACAGATTGCATTGTATTTTCCGGCTTATTTACTGAATTTTACTGAAAATTGAGAAAGATTTTCTAGTGGACATCAAGAAATCCATCCAGGGGAACGTCCAGGTGGTTTCAAAATCCACTGTAATAAGGTGAAAAGTTTACCCTAATTAACTAGAGAATTCACCTGGAGTAGATAAATAGTCCACATTAATCTGCCCGACAACAGCTACAAGTCCAGGATCCACCTGGATTGACACTTGGATGTCCACCAAAAAATCTAACTGAATTTGGATTTGATTTGGATATTTTTTCATTGTCATGAGAATTCACCAAATAAGTGTGAAACATTCACCGTAACTGATTTAAGAATCCATCTGGAGTGGTTAAAATATCCACATGGATGTTTGATAACAGCTGGAAATGCAGGATCTACTAAGACATTCACTTGCATGAACACAAGGATATTTTTGTGAAAATGTACTTAAAGTTGTAGTCAAAAGTTTTTCTCAAATTATTTTGAAGAATAGAGTAAAAATCCACTTAAAATGGAAGAAAAATCCATGAGGATTGTGTCAACGTATTTTTACACTGTCTTGGAAATCGACTGAAATAGGGTAAAAAATCCACCCTAATTGGCTAGAGAATATACCTACGGTGGATAAAAAATGTGAATGGATCTGTCTGACAACAGCTAGAAGTCCAGGATCTACCTTGATAGACGCGGATGTATACAAAAAAATCTACTTGAATTTTTACTCGGAAATAAACTGGATATTTTGCAGGATTGAGTAAAAATCCATTTTACATGGCAGAAAAATCCACGTAGATTTGGTCTGGATAAGTTCTTATCCTGAAAATTCACCAAACTGGGGTACAACATTTACCCAAATTGGCTGAAAATTCTACCTAAATTGGCTAAAATGTTTGTATGGATCTGCCTGGAAAAAGCTGAAAATCTAAGATCCACTTGTATATCCCCTGGTTCACCTGGATAGACCCCTGAATGTACACCACAAAATATACCTGAATTTTCGGTTGAAAATTAACCTTAAATTTTGTGTGCAGTATTAAGAACAAATTCACTGAAAATGGCAGGAAAATGAACGTGGATTTAATCTAAATGTTTTGTTTATCGCCCTAGAAATTCACTAAAATAGAGCAGAAAATTTATCCAAATTGACTGGAAAATCCACCAGGAGTGATTAAAATGTCTAAATGGATCTGCCTGAAAATAGCTGGAAATACAGGATCCACGTAGACATCCACCTGGATGTACCCCGGAAACACACCCGGAAATTTTATGTAGAAAGTGCCCACCGAGAGCATGCCTAGTACTCCTTAGGTACCCGCCAATTGACTTCTCCAAGTGCCTAACTAGTATTTACCAAGAAACTGTCCAGTGCACGACTACTAAAATAATTCCATTACAATTGATAATAGCTGGGGTGTACTTAGACAATTACTGCGTCCAGTAAGTAGTACCGCGTAGGATGGATGACCGAGTCGTCTAAGGAGAATTTTGCAAGAGGTCTGCAGGAAAGACTCACATACTTGAGGCAAAAGGAGGGTAATCACGAAAAATTGTATAAGAAAGGTTAAATATTAGGGATATTAGGATACATAAAAATCCTGAAATGTGTATACGTGGAATCTACATACTACTACTATATTTTTCTTGATGTTGTGTTGAGGAAAATATAACAAAAAATTTTTAACGATTCTTTACATTGAAGTTATAGGATACAGGATAAAAAAAATTATGTGTAGTCAAGTGCTAAGGACTGAAGGCTGATGTAAGTGGACAGAGCTAATAGTTTTAAAAAATATTGATAGCCATGGTACAGAAAAAAATGCTGTGGTATGTACCACTTGTCACAAGCACTGTCACGTGATATCATTTCTCTCCCTATTGAGCTGATGCTATGGCTTTTTGTATCCGCATATTTGTTGACATAGCTACACTTGATGATTTACGCGTCTCCCAATTTACTAGCGAAAACATTGTAAATTATTTTGACCTGGCTTCCAAATACGTCTTATTTGAAAACTTTATCCGATTTGTGTGTTTGCAAATGTTGTGGGCTATCGACTGACAGAATAAAAGAAACATTTGACTGACGTGTCAACAAAGTTCCGAAATAAATGGTCGTACCAAGTTAGTTATAATAGAATGTACTGAAGTACGTATGTTTTTTTAACTGGGAATTTTTATTTGTCTATTATAAAGTACAATATTGTTGTTTTAATACAACGTTCTTTCAATGTTAGAAAACACCTAAGATAAAAAAATAATGAAACAAACAATTCATTATTGCTTTTAAAATACATGCATTGATTTTACATTGAATGTACATGTTGGTATGGATTAAAATTAATAAATGGTCATTAGGATGTAGCAGTTATATGACTTACGCTCAAAGTACTAGCGTTTTTTCTTTTGATCTGCTCTACACTGGTCAATTTTTTATTTACCTCACGATGGCTTGGCTGCAGCTGTAACACTTGACACAACACTATAATGGTTTAACTGTGGTACAATAAGTACCACCACTGGATTATACATTGTAATATACTGCTATTTAAGAGCTATTTAAGCTTAAGTGCAACACAGAGTAGTCGCTACATGATGAAGATGATATTGTTGTTGTTGTTGTTGTTGTTGTTGTTGTTGTTGTTGTTGCTGTTGTTGTTGTTGCTATTGTTGTTAATAATGACGATGCTTATGACGACAATGATGATGATAATGATGATGATGATATTATATTATAATATTATGTATTCTACACAGCGCAATATAAATCTACTACTGCCTTTATACGACACTTGTAACATATTGACATAAGCACTTAAGTGTGGATAATTTAACTTTAGTTACAGAATAACAGCAGCCATGAGCAGACCTGTTAAGTTATAAGCCCATGACAATACACTTAATCCCTTTATGTAATACTTTTCCTTGAAATAAACTTGGAGCAAGTTTAAAACACATTAGTGAGTAGAGTGAAAAATCGGTTGAATGATTTGTCCAGATACTCGTGGCTGGTGCAATTTACTGTAGATATAGGACACTTTAGCAGGATCTTAAGGTTGTAGCAATAAACTGCATGTGGCTGGTGAGCTGGTCATATGTAGCAGAACAAAACAATGTCCTCATGCCAAACATGCAGCACTGACATGTTTCAGATACACAAGACCACACACACACACTTGCAGCAAGTAGTGGACCACCACTAGGTAACATCGTCAGCTAGACTGCATGTAAGGCCGCTCACTAAAAAGTTAAGTACTGCTGGACTCCTAGAGCATTTAAATTATCACCGCTGCAAACCTCACATTTTAGTTAATGTAAGTAGGTACTGCCATGTGTCAAAGCAAGCGTAAAAAACGTACCATAAGGCTGCCATCACATGGTGCAAAATTAAGCGTGCAGGGTAGAATCGTCCCCATAAGCTAATGTGTGAGGTCTACCCTGCAACGCAATAGGTCAACATGCAGCAGCAAGATTTACATAACACATAATCTTATAGGGATTATTCAATCCCGTACGCTTTTTTACGCACCGTGGGATGGCAGACTTAGCAGAGGCACTGCTGCATGACAAACATGCATGCGCGCCATCTAACAGTGGAAGAGTAAGTAGAAGTCAGACTGCTTATCGACTGGACTTCTCCTTTGCATGACATCGTCGCTCCTCATGATTGCCTGCGCCATGTTGCTTAAAAACTACAGCATTGAAAACTATGCAAAAATTAATGTTAGATTTACGATAATTGACTCAATATGCTATATTTCGCTGTTAAAGTACTTTCTGATCATCCTGTATTTCTCTTTCTTCTAAAGTACAACATAATTTTGATGCATTCTGCATCCATAAATGTACGACATTTATGAAGTAATGTAATATTTAAGTGAACATCACATTATTTTTTAACGTACAAACTTATTACCTTCAAGTTACCCTACAAAAATCTCAATTATGAATTAATGCTGAATTAGCGCTGATTTAAGATTGGAATCAATGCTGAATCAATGCTAAATCAATGTTGAGTTCATTAAAAAAATGAACACTTAAATCAGTGCCAAATTATATCATTGGTTCACTGTTGATTTAATATTAATTCAACGTTGATTCAGCGTTAATTCAATTTCGAATCAGCGGTGGATGAACATTTAGTATTAAGCCCATACATATTCTGTATCAAGTCAGAATTAAATTTTTTTAATACTGTAATGCTTCTGCCACGTTACTGTATTTAATTGGCTTTGCCTTTACTTATGGCAGTTATGATACACTTATAATTTATTTATAAGAATTATTTGTTATCTTGTAAAAACTATTTACGCATGTGTACAAAGGAAAGAAATGAACAAGTGTGCGTCACTACAATAGCATGTGCTAAAATCAGTATTTTTAAGACTGAGTCTTTAAAGATTTTTCGTGTACTTGTATATAAAGTATCTTTGTTTACATGATTTTAACAAGAATTGTAGTTTATACAATTATTGGCATTTATAAAAGAATACATGATTTTGTTACACTTGGTATATAAATTTTATCTTATGAGTAATGAATCATGTTAGGAATCTCGAAAATCCAACGTTCTTGGATAACCCTAAGATAAACAGAAATGTTTTTTAAACATGATGATTTAATATGGTAAATGTTCAATAAGAACAATTTTTTTAATAGATGTGAATGTTTCAAATCTATCTTGTGTAAGAATCTTTCTGTACTCTTCATTTTCGTTATTATCTACACCAAATGGCACACAAGAAATAATTTTACCACTCTTTAAAGTCGCAGATAAATTAATAGATCTTGCAGTTTGTCTCTTACGTAATGTAAATAACACTGAATCCTTTATAAGTCTAGAGAAAAGTTGTGGTTATGTTAATAAACTTAAATCAATGGGCACGTTTGATTTTCATTGTTCGTTCGTTCGGTTTATTCGGTTTATATGTTTTGCTCATACAGTTTGCTGTTCAGTCGTTTCTTATGCTCGTGGGATCTGCGGGACGTGGTGTCTGATGAGTGTCTGCTAGATAACCTAATTTGAAGTGTTCAAGACGCTCCAGCCCTCTAAAATTCAGAATACTACCCCATATGTCAAAGTATTTTTTCAAATAGATACGGTATTGTAGATGAATCTGCTTGTCCCTTGAAGACCTTTTTAATGAGGACTTATAGAAAATCCTATGGGATGAATCCACGTCAAAAATTTTTTAACTAAAAGTTGAGTCAAACGCGACAAGTATTTAAGAAATCCTTTGCATTATTAAAAAATAAATTTAGATGTCTGTATCAGCTGCACACAATCCATATAAGAGACTCTGTGCAAGCTGTGATGGCTTGTATTCTTCATAATGTATGCTTGGCAACAGACGAATATGTACCAAGACTTGTCTTTGGAGATACCATTATCAATAATCAAGATGATTTTTCATTATATCCAAATGAAAATGAAAACCCCAATCTTAAAAGGCAAAGAATTTGTGATGGACTGTGGGATTTGAATCACCAGCATTATTATTATAACATAATAGAAAAAATTAAATGAATTTTTCTTTTATTTAAACATTTTATTTATGTTTTAAAACTCAAGCAGTAAAAGTTCTTCGCAAGGTTTTTTTTTACTGAGTAGCCACAATAAAAAATGAAAATGGATCCTAATTTTCGCTAACTTTTTATAATTATTATGTGTAGGAAAAGTTTTTGTAATTATCTTTATAATAATTTACAATTTACCTTTAAATATTATTATGGACAAGATATATCATAAAAAATATGTAGATAAATTCAATATGTAAGTAATCAGCTAGAAACAGATTCTACAATTATTTATAGTATTACTTAACAATCATTAATAGTAATCTGTGAAAAAAAGTTTTTTTAGATCAACATTTGAGTTGAAAACTCTTTAGTGTGAAATAAAGAAACGTTCAAGGGTAATTTAATTTTTTTTAATTCTTTGACCATGCTAATGAAAATATCTTCTATGGTATTTGCTAATTGCTTATTACTTTCTTACATACACTCACGGTTTTATTAACTATTGTATTTAAAAAACTTGAACATTTCTTCTTTTCCGGTTTTTTTTTTTTTGGAGGACCTACTCGTACATCTTCCTCATTTTCATTGTCAAATGGTACATTTTCTTTACAACTTAACTTTTGTGCATTTTCTTGAACTCTAAGATTTTCCTTATTTGTCTGCTCTGAATCTTCTTGTTTCCTTTTATAACTTTTTTTGTTTGACAGTTTACTCATTGGTTCGAAGCCCCTGACCATCTCATTATCAATATTGTCATTATTGGAAACAGATTGAACGATGAGGATGCATGTACAGGAGTCACATTCGCCTACTCATCAAACATATCATTGACATCATAGTAATGAATCCCATCAATTCAATCATTTCCCATCTTTTTATAATGTTTTTTTGTAGCAGTGTACGTAGAAAATAGACTGCGATATGTACGTTTAATTGGATTAACTGAAAAAAAATGCCTGAAAATTTAGTGTAATTTTAGTTAAGTGATATAATTGTTAATCATCACACATCCACGAAATACCAAGCATAATAACCGCATTTAATAATAACACTGAACTATAAACTACAAATGCGTATGATACGAAAATAAAAATTGTCTCAACCCTTTTTGCTTAACTCTTCTGCAGTTATTGACCACGTGTTCTTTGAATTACAATCTTTTAACTTTTTACATTCGTAAATTAGATCTAAAATTATTGTGAAGCTCAAAATAGTTTTCCCTCCTTTATGGGCATTTTTTTTATGTCACTTACAAGATTTTCATAATCCGTTTGGACTTTGTCAACTTCAGCCAAAACATTATTTTGTACCTATTCATTTGTGTCAAGGTTGGCGTGGATTGAAAGTTTTTTTTTGTTTTACGATGTTCCGCTCGCACTGAGGCTAGTAAGTCTTCAGAATCAGAATCTAGTGCTTCGATTAAATAAAAAAGTAGACTTATTGTGTACTATCGATCTTCACTTTATTCGTTAAAACTGTGTTACAGCTGTCTCGGTATCACAGTACCTTCGTCAGACAGATGTACATCAAGAAATCCATCATCAATGTAGTGACGACCAATAATATAGAATAGTGCTTCGATCTCATATTAACTGCTGTGGGTAGAGGTTGAGGGCTTCTCTGGATGATGATGAAGATATGACTGGATGAAATTAAAGCCTTTCTCCTTACTGCTTGTGCTCAAAAGCTCCTCCACAGCTAAAAATAGAAGAAAGAATTTTTTTCATATCGACTCCTAGAACTATACTTATTTTAAAGAACTGTTTTATTTATTACTTTCTTACTGTTTTTATTTATTTCTCTCGAATCGTCATCCAGTCACAGAGATTTTAAAAAAGCCTTTTTGCAGCTACTATGACTGAGTCTTTAAAGATTTTTCGTGTACTTGTATATAAAGTATCTTTGTTTACATGATTTTAACAAGAATTGTAGTTTATACAATTATTGGCATTTATAAAAGAATACATGATTTTGTTACACTTGGTATATAAATTTTATCTTATGAGTAATGAATCATGTTAGGAATCTCGAAAATCCAACGTTCTTGGATAACCCTAAGATAAACAGAAATGTTTTTTAAACATGATGATTTAATATGGTAAATGTTCAATAAGAACAATTTTTTTAATAGATGTGAATGTTTCAAATCTATCTTGTGTAAGAATCTTTCTGTACTCTTCATTTTCGTTATTATCTACACCAAATGGCACACAAGAAATAATTTTACCACTCTTTAAAGTCGCAGATAAATTAATAGATCTTGCAGTTTGTCTCTTACGTAATGTAAATAACACTGAATCCTTTATAAGTCTAGAGAAAAGTTGTGGTTATGTTAATAAACTTAAATCAATGGGCACGTTTGATTTTCATTGTTCGTTCGTTCGGTTTATTCGGTTTATATGTTTTGCTCATACAGTTTGCTGTTCAGTCGTTTCTTATGCTCGTGGGATCTGCGGGACGTGGTGTCTGATGAGTGTCTGCTAGATAACCTAATTTGAAGTGTTCAAGACGCTCCAGCCCTCTAAAATTCAGAATACTACCCCATATGTCAAAGTATTTTTTCAAATAGATACGGTATTGTAGATGAATCTGCTTGTCCCTTGAAGACCTTTTTAATGAGGACTTATAGAAAATCCTATGGGATGAATCCACGTCAAAAATTTTTTAACTAAAAGTTGAGTCAAACGCGACAAGTATTTAAGAAATCCTTTGCATTATTAAAAAATAAATTTAGATGTCTGTATCAGCTGCACACAATCCATATAAGAGACTCTGTGCAAGCTGTGATGGCTTGTATTCTTCATAATGTATGCTTGGCAACAGACGAATATGTACCAAGACTTGTCTTTGGAGATACCATTATCAATAATCAAGATGATTTTTCATTATATCCAAATGAAAATGAAAACCCCAATCTTAAAAGGCAAAGAATTTGTGATGGACTGTGGGATTTGAATCACCAGCATTATTATTATAACATAATAGAAAAAATTAAATGAATTTTTCTTTTATTTAAACATTTTATTTATGTTTTAAAACTCAAGCAGTAAAAGTTCTTCGCAAGGTTTTTTTTTACTGAGTAGCCACAATAAAAAATGAAAATGGATCCTAATTTTCGCTAACTTTTTATAATTATTATGTGTAGGAAAAGTTTTTGTAATTATCTTTATAATAATTTACAATTTACCTTTAAATATTATTATGGACAAGATATATCATAAAAAATATGTAGATAAATTCAATATGTAAGTAATCAGCTAGAAACAGATTCTACAATTATTTATAGTATTACTTAACAATCATTAATAGTAATCTGTGAAAAAAAGTTTTTTTAGATCAACATTTGAGTTGAAAACTCTTTAGTGTGAAATAAAGAAACGTTCAAGGGTAATTTAATTTTTTTTAATTCTTTGACCATGCTAATGAAAATATCTTCTATGGTATTTGCTAATTGCTTATTACTTTCTTACATACACTCACGGTTTTATTAACTATTGTATTTAAAAAACTTGAACATTTCTTCTTTTCCGGTTTTTTTTTTTTTGGAGGACCTACTCGTACATCTTCCTCATTTTCATTGTCAAATGGTACATTTTCTTTACAACTTAACTTTTGTGCATTTTCTTGAACTCTAAGATTTTCCTTATTTGTCTGCTCTGAATCTTCTTGTTTCCTTTTATAACTTTTTTTGTTTGACAGTTTACTCATTGGTTCGAAGCCCCTGACCATCTCATTATCAATATTGTCATTATTGGAAACAGATTGAACGATGAGGATGCATGTACAGGAGTCACATTCGCCTACTCATCAAACATATCATTGACATCATAGTAATGAATCCCATCAATTCAATCATTTCCCATCTTTTTATAATGTTTTTTTGTAGCAGTGTACGTAGAAAATAGACTGCGATATGTACGTTTAATTGGATTAACTGAAAAAAAATGCCTGAAAATTTAGTGTAATTTTAGTTAAGTGATATAATTGTTAATCATCACACATCCACGAAATACCAAGCATAATAACCGCATTTAATAATAACACTGAACTATAAACTACAAATGCGTATGATACGAAAATAAAAATTGTCTCAACCCTTTTTGCTTAACTCTTCTGCAGTTATTGACCACGTGTTCTTTGAATTACAATCTTTTAACTTTTTACATTCGTAAATTAGATCTAAAATTATTGTGAAGCTCAAAATAGTTTTCCCTCCTTTATGGGCATTTTTTTTATGTCACTTACAAGATTTTCATAATCCGTTTGGACTTTGTCAACTTCAGCCAAAACATTATTTTGTACCTATTCATTTGTGTCAAGGTTGGCGTGGATTGAAAGTTTTTTTTTGTTTTACGATGTTCCGCTCGCACTGAGGCTAGTAAGTCTTCAGAATCAGAATCTAGTGCTTCGATTAAATAAAAAAGTAGACTTATTGTGTACTATCGATCTTCACTTTATTCGTTAAAACTGTGTTACAGCTGTCTCGGTATCACAGTACCTTCGTCAGACAGATGTACATCAAGAAATCCATCATCAATGTAGTGACGACCAATAATATAGAATAGTGCTTCGATCTCATATTAACTGCTGTGGGTAGAGGTTGAGGGCTTCTCTGGATGATGATGAAGATATGACTGGATGAAATTAAAGCCTTTCTCCTTACTGCTTGTGCTCAAAAGCTCCTCCACAGCTAAAAATAGAAGAAAGAATTTTTTTCATATCGACTCCTAGAACTATACTTATTTTAAAGAACTGTTTTATTTATTACTTTCTTACTGTTTTTATTTATTTCTCTCGAATCGTCATCCAGTCACAGAGATTTTAAAAAAGCCTTTTTGCAGCTACTATTATCTCAAAAAGGTTATCTAAATTCTAAAAGTGAATGACGTAAGTATACGCTTACAAACGAACACAAAAACAAGAGACGACTGGACTCACTGTACTGAACAGATTAAGGATAGGAACAAATTATAGGAGTGAAACAAACAGAACGAACAAACCGAACGAACAAACGATGAAAATTGAACGTGCCCCATCGTTTGTTCGTTTGTTCAGTTCGTTCATTTCGTTCGTTTCGCTTGTACAGTTTAAGCTGTTCAGTCGTTTCTTACAGTCGTCAGACGTGGTGTCTATTTTTAAATACGCTTACATGTTAACATAAAAGACAATAATTTAGAATCTTTGTGACAGTTAGCAACTATTATTATTTTCAGAAGTGGATGACCCAAGCCAATGAATACAAAATGTCTGAACTCCCTTAGTGGATATAAGCGAACTGTACGACCGAAACAAACGAAACGAATGAACTGAACGAACCGAACGAACAAACGATGAAAATCAAACGTGCCCAAAATCTTCAACATACTTGCAATGCAGTTTACTTAAATATCTATTTGCTTGAACTTTAATTAATTTTTCAGTATTCTGCCTGCTAACAGTCTCTACAAAATTCATCGCTGGAGAATAAATCTTTTTTTGAACATGATTTTCTAAAATTTGACTACTATACTTATAGTTTGTCAGGCGGCAGACCCGTAACAGCACTCCTCTTACAGCTTTAATGAGTTTAAGTATTTGTCTGTTACCATTTTCAAAGACGTACCGATTATGATAAACTAATGGTCCCTAGTAAGCTATACTTTGAGGTTGTAGCATTTGATGCAAATTACCTCTCATCGCTTTTTTACTGTATAACGATTCTGTATTACAAACAAACTCTTTTATAAGATTAGTAACAAAAATAAGATTGTTCTGACTAATACTATGTTTCATAAGAATGTGAGAGGCCTTACTTAAGTCCCCAGTGCTTACAGTACATTTCAAAATCTCATATAAGGTTTAAGACCAATAAACTTTAATAAAGAAGCCAGTTCTCCCATTCCCCACCCTTTCAATACTTACGGTCTGATATATGACGAGTAAGGCGAGCTATTTGAGTTAGCACTTGCAAAAAGTTCAAAACACTATCTAGTACTTGGATGTGTTTTTTTTAATTGAAAATGGTTGGCAATTTGTTGAAAATCAATAGTCATCACACTGTCGGTAACCTCCAAGGCATAAGTTATGAAGATACTCTGGACAAAAACCTTCAACAATATTAAGACCATTTGATTTACCTAAGGGAAAGTAACACTTGACACCCTGGACGGGAGTACCAGTTTCTTTAGCTTCAGCCATCTGAGATATTGTTGTCAATTTATTTCTCCAGTCAGGATAATAATTTTCTAACGGATACTTGATAACTTTTGTACTCTAAGACATTACAAGTTTACCTGGATAAAGGCACCAGGAACATCCATACCTTTTATTATATTGATGCGTTCCCTGCATCAAAGCTTTGGTGACTGAGTCAACGCACGAAAGTAATGCATTCAGTTTTTTTATCTTTGAGTTCGATTTTGGATGCTGCACGGAATCTCTGTATTTGATATATTATTTATATCATTCACAAACGTTCGAAAATACACATCCATATGATTGGCTTATTTGTGCCAAACAATAAAACCCACGTTATTGGGTTAGAAGTTCGTATACGTTTAGGCTATTCACTAATTATGATTTGTATTGGCCAAATAAAATATTTTGAGCTTTTGCAGACTGGCAAGCCGTGACTGTTAAATATGCATGTAGCATGCAACTCATCAGCTTGTAACGTTAGCTTATTGATAAATTTAATACACTCCTTGCTATCATGAATGTTATTCTTTTGAGTATTATTGTTTTGCTGGTTGTGTACCACATTATAATAATGTTCTTCATGTATTTTTAGTAAGTGTTTTACTTGCTTAGATCACTCAAGTCAAACGAAATAAAAAAATTTGTATTTGATCTCTTGAGTTAAGCTTTTTAATTGCACGTTAAACATTGGACAGAGACTTTTTTTTAATTAAATTCTCTGAGGTAAATCTTAAAATGAATGCACACAGCATGCAATCTAACATTATTAAAATTGTTGAATAGTTTATCAAAACGATATATTGTATCCGGAATGATAGGGCCATTTAAAAAACTATTGACTATTTGAGTTAAATATTTTACGGTACTTACTGACAGTAAATGCGTTAATAAATACTTCAGTATACAGAGTAGTATTTTATATCTGTTAACAGTAAAAGATGCTTTCACAATACAATTAAAACTCTCTTTAGATAATAATTTTCGTAGGAAATTCTGCTGCTGCTCTTCTGTGCCATCATTGTTGACTCAGCTGTCACTTACTTGATCGTCACTTGATTCATGTTATAACGATACATCAGAGTCCTGATAAACATTATTATATTAATTTGAAATTGTGTGTAATATTAATAAAGTAGCGGATTAACTATAGTGAAAACTCAAAAAATTATGAATTTTTTTGCATGTGCAAAATTTTTTTTAATTTCTGGGTTTAACACTTTCAAAATTATTTTCAAACCTGCATCACTATAGGTTCTATCCTTATAAAAGCAGGTTATAGGTACAACAGTAGTTAGTTTTTCATAGACTGATGTTCTCTCACACACATTATGACAATTTAATCTGGTATTTCAAAATTAGAAAAACAAATTCCCGAGACAGAACTCTACTTAGAGTAGTTCTAGTAGTACTTACAAGAAGCTCTTGCAGTGGTAGTGGTAAATCATCTTCTGAGTCAGTATCATTTGTTTTTTTATGCATATCGTTCCTTAATGAAAAATAGTTGATATTCTTATTATGATGCAGTGGTTAGCTGTGATAACTGCTGTTACCTCCATTGTCATACTTATAATCATCATCATTGTCATCATCATCATCATCATCATCATCATCATCATCATCATCATCATCATCATCATCATCATCATCATCATCAATATCAGCATCATTGTTTTGCTCATGAAGAGTATTCCAGTTTAAACGAACACTGCACTCTTGAACTGCGTTCAAAGTTGATAGCTGGAAGAAAGATCACTAACAACAGTATAAGGCAGGCAAAGAAACATGTAATTGTAAGATATTCATACTAATTTTCAACACCTTTGCAGCCTCATTCTCGTGGACCATTTCATTTTCAAATGAAAATGTACGATTGACATGCTCTGGATCGTGTATTCCAAAAACACTGAAAAGGTTCTATTACAAAAACAAAGTAAATTTTACTGTGTCTACAGGTTTTTAAGTGAACAATTTTTAATTTTTATCAAACAATTATAGTTGGCTCACCATCTTATGATCAGGACTTAATGATTCATCAGCGTCATTAAAATTACGTTTGATAGGTTGTTTATTTTCAGGCAGTTGATTAAAGTTTTTTTCCAGGTATTGAAAGTACCATTTTTTTCATGGCATGTTTCAAGATTTACTGCATACACAGTTTTTTAATTTATTAACATAAATAAGGTAAGCATAAGTTAGGTGAAAATATTAAACACCACCGAGATTAAAGATGTACAGCACCGAAATATTCCAACGGCAGTTGGGTTAACGTGTTTTGTTTACACGACCCTCAGACTAACAGTATTTCTATTACAGAGCTTAAAATAAAATCTAGTCATGGCAAAAAGAATAACAAGTTCATATACTGGTCTAAAAGTGGCAGTGCCAGAAGGTGTGAGAAAGAACGCCATTCTATTAATTATATACCACCACTCCTGATTAGCTGTTCTGGTCAGATTTTAATAATATCAGTGGGGTAGAGATCAGGGGGTCTGGAACGGAACAGTCATTCAGGAATCAGGAGTGGTGGTGGCATAGTATGCGGCCTCTCTTGCACCTTCTGACATCCCCTAGCATCTAACCTGATCGTGCACTGTATTCATACCTCTATGGTTTTGTTCACTCAGATTACTCCAGGCCCAGGTTCGCATAAGCGAACAAAACAAACGTGTGCTCACGTGCATCTTTCAACAAACTGAATAGAAAGGATTGGCTCGAGAGTTTACGTAGCTGCTACGTTGCTAAATGACTGTTCCGTTGCCTTCCCCCCAACCTACACCGTCGGAGCTACGTGCCGCAAGTTAATTGTAAAATTGGCCTAGTGTATAATTCAGCCTTCAGGTATATGCTACCAACAAGACTTTCATTAGAACTGTACTTTTCTACAAAGCCTTAAGTTTCTTGAGTATTTGTCTCGCGTACCGCAGCTGCATATTAGCACAGCTGTATCACGCACTCACAAATTCTTAATACGAGTTTATTTGTTCTAGATAGTGTTTGTACAAAAAAAATGTCAAAAAAAAGTGGCAGTACTCCAGAAAAGAATTCTGTTACCAAGACCAGCTTGACTCAAGCACTGGTGTGCTTTATCGCTGATGATGAATCTCTAAAGTAGAAATGGAGAATATCAAGGAGTTTTTGAAACACTCTACAAAAAATGAAAAGGATTTTCGCGAAAAAAAATCTACCTGGGTAGAAAGAATCAAGAACACCAACTTTATTCTATTAAAATTTCTGCTTTCGGTTGTAAGTGCATTTGGATTGTATGAGTAATTGCTAATCAGCTTGTATGTTGTTTTTTCATATTGTGCCGTAATAAGCTGTTAGCTTTGCAGATTTATATTGCAGATGTTTGTTATTCACACAATAAATTACATTGCAGCTAGAAAAGACATGTTGTCGTGTTGAGACGGAGGAAAATGCTTGAGAAAAATAAAGAAAATAAATATAGGTGTATTAAAAGCGTCGTGTAATTTAAGTTTAAATTTTCATCTCAAAGTTTTTAAAAAACTTGTTCTTTAGGTGATAAGACTTATTATCTGATAATAAAGAATGAAAAAAGTATTATTAATTTTATGCATTTAAATATAATGTGATCAATGAACAAAAAAATCATTGCACGATAAACACATTAACAATATTTAGTGTATCCTTAAAAAGTTGTGATTGTCAACAAATAATTAAAATAGAATGTAATTTTCAAAGTTACATAATATTATGCACCGTATAATACTATTGTTTGGAAATAAAATTTTAATTTATTGTAAGATTTTAATACGTTGTAAGAATGTCATAATTTGTACTTCGAATTTGTAAAATAGATGAAGTTTTTTTAAAAATTTTAATGATGTGTTTTATATTTACATTTTTTTATAAATAAACAAGAAACCAAAGAACGATAAGGAAAAACAGACTCATGCGTAACATGATAGAACCATAGTATATACAGTATTTAACGAGAAGAGGCTACTTTCAATCTGCTTTGATGTTCAATAAACTTTTTTTAAATTGGTTATCAAACAAAACAACAATGTAAATTTGACACAATTTGTGAATACTTGACATTTAATCTACGCTGAATTAACATTAAATCAACGCTGAATCAATTGTGTAACGTGGCACTAATTTCGATGTTAATTTTTTTTATAGAATCAACTTTGATTCAGCAGTGATTCTACATTGATTTAGCATTGATTTTAATCTTAAATCAGCGCTGATTCAGCATTGATTCAAGTGTGAGATTTCTTATATGGAAGAACATATTTTAATTCTGTGTTCTTTGGACAATTTTATAGTTAACAAAACAACTACTGATATAAAATTGAAAATGAAACGTAATACACGGTATAATATACATGAAGAAATAAATATTTATTTTGAGGGTATAATATTATGGGATTACAGTTTATACCTTAAACATTAAAAACTGCAACAGGAACAAAGTTGTCAGCAATAACTATTCGTTATTAATAAGTAGTTAAGCTAAAAATGCCATTCTACTTGTCACAAAAATGAAGTATGAATAAAGATTAAAAAACCTACTGTAAAAACATACTTTGTTGAAAAAGAAGGAAAAAACTGTCTATAACAAAGGCAATATCCTTGTCTTGATAACACAAAAAATGCTGTATCATTAGCAATACAAGAGAGTGTTGATGGCATAAGAACACTGCAATTGAACTAAGGATGACGATTTTTAATTTTATGTTTTGTTTACAATTAAGTGATGAATAAATAAAAATTATTTAACTTATTGCTGACTGATTGCACGTAGTTGTAATAAAAAAAGCTTAGTTCACGCAAGGGTATAATTTTTTAACCAATCATAAATTGGAAAAGTGGCAACACTTGTTACTTTTCGGTAACTGTCTATCTTATCCATAATGCCATGATCTCAGTTTTTGTGATAGTCATAGACTGCACTTGGATCGACAGTGGCTAACACTCTATTGAGCTTATTATCAATCAGGTTAAGTACTTTTCAGTTCTTTGTCACCTGAGCTTGGCAACACCTCAAATTGTCTACTAGCAGTCACTCTGACGTCTTCTTAAGTGTATTGTCTGTTTGAATTTGATCTTACACCCAATCTCTTGACAAATTTCGCAGGTCATTGAAATTCAGCAAAAAAATGGTATACTACGAATAGAGATATGCTTTGTAGCAGTTTTTACGAAAACTACAAATTGTATTTTAAATTCTGAATTCAACAACATATTAAAAATAGACTTCAATCGTTAAATAATTGTAGATTTCAGTTTAGAAAAATTTAAACGTCTGTTATTATGGTTAACTTGTTGCAACTACGTAAAGCTCTTAACAATAAACCTGCAGTGACCACTGGTGTACTCTTACCGGATTAGATACCTTTTGTTTTGGTCAGACCATGTGCGACCATACTTGATTTTAATGGAAGTTTTAATCAGGCTTGGATTGGAAAGTTGTATACGTCAATGTTAAGGGTCATGGAGTGTTTTTTTACAGCTATGGTATGCCATCTACAGTCTCTCATCGTATCAATAATCTTTAAGAAGACAGCATTACCTACTATTAAAATGTACAACAGCTTTTAAATATTAACTGTAGTTTTATTTTTAATGTGTAGCAACTTCTCTTTAGGCATGTTTTGCTCATTTTTTTCACTAATACTCTTATAAATGCCTAAATAGCTGTAAGCTTTTTCAATCATATCACTAGCCATAAAAATCCTAGAAATATTTGTATTGTAAGCAATACATTTACTGAAATAAGTAAGTCTACAAGTAGTACTTATAGTGAGTACTAGCATAGAAAGTATATTTTTTAAAGTTATATGTAAGCTTAACTTTATGATGTGTTTTTATTAAATGTTTACAAGTAAAATAATTTTTAAATCTTATTATAATACAAAGAGACAGCGTTTGTTTGTGTGTTTGCAAAAATCTTAAAAACCAATAAACTAATCGATCCCAAATTTTTAAAGAAGTCTAATGACAACTTCAAATGTGTCATAGGTTATTACAACTAATGATAATTTTATTATAAATTTTATCATGTAACTTATAAAAACTAACTACAAAACATATCAGAAAAGGGAGTATTAACTTTTGACCAATAGAGGGCGAGTAATTATATTTTTAATGCTACTTTACATTGACTGAGCCTCTTCCGTAATCTTTTTTATGGAGTAACTTCAATAAGTAATAGTCTGTAGCAGGCTTTAGTAACGTGTGACATGGACATTACTACTTATAGTGCAGTCATTGAAGCATTATTGCTCCGAATTTTGTTACTGAGAACCAAATTGCATACAATTTTGGAATTAGGTTCATCTTACCCTTAACTTCAAAAGTGAAAATGATTTGAACTCCGCAACCACCCTAGAGGTAGTTGCCACCCCTTTTCGAGGGTAAATTTTTTTTTTTAAATAACGTCAGATATCGATAGCAGGCCTAATTTTAAGCAAAAAATCATTCATAAAGTTTTTCGAAAAATTCAATACTTTCAAGTTGTTGGCAATTGAAAATTCGCAGTTTTTTCACGTTTTTCATCGGTTTTTTGCAAATATCGCCAAAAATATACGTTTTATCGAAAATTTTATGAAGAACAAAATTGTAGCAGATAAAAAAATTAACAATTTGGTTTTTTTCTAAGTGCAATATTAAGCTAGATATTAAAGATCAAGGCCGTTTTTTATTTTGTCTGAAATTTAGTCGATGTGTTTAATGCCATTAAGTGGCGAGCAGATGCATTTTATACATTATAATAAAAAAAGAATTTTGTAGTGCTTGAAATAAGCTTTAAGATCAGCCTTATTAAAAGTCTTTTGCACTTGAAATAAGTGAGCTGTATCGCAAATAAGAGGAGCATCTAATGTTTTTTCTTTTAATTCAATGGGTTTCATAAGTGCCATTTCCACCAAAATCAAAATTAGTCGTATTCTGCCCAGGATTAACTTTTTTATAAAGAGTTTAATAGATTGTGTCAGTTTGGCTGCTTCAGGACACATATTTTAAAAAAAAGTCACGATTAAAAAACAAAAAATAAAAAATTCAAATTTTTAGAACACCCACCTTTTCTTCATAATATCTCAAAAATGACGACAGATACGTATAAAAGAGTGGGGATAAAAAGTTTAGGTATTTTTCTGACGAACAATTTGGTTTTTTGTTTTTTCTGTCAAACAAAAATTAACGGAGATATGATTGTTTAAAGAGCAC
Organism: Copidosoma floridanum; assembly: GCF_000648655.2. Next base: position 43,650 of record NW_019379626.1, on the reverse strand, counting down.
GTGGCAGCGCAGTCACAGCCTCTTTTAAGCACTTTAACCCTTCACCGTCTTATAAAAAGGTTTTTTACTATATATTGCAACAAAGGATGTTTTAGCTTTCTTAATTACCTTTAAAATGGGTTTTTATAAATTGTGATAGCATAAAAATTAAAGAAGTTATGGTCCAAAAACTTATCATATTTTTTTTTACTTAGTAACTAAAAATTTCGGACTGTGAATATTTGGAGCAATGTAAAAGTACGCAGTATAATAGAGACCCAAAACTATTGTAATGTGTATATATATACATAATATGGCTCATATATTTTGGAAACGTAGGCATACCAACGTTCTTATATGCATACATAACACATTTAAGTGAAGGGGCCAATGAAAAAGCCAGGTGATCAGCTGTGCGTGCTCTCTTTATTCGTTATAATGTGACCAGTATATCTCTGTCTGCAAAGGAATAAGCACGTGTTTAATTTAATATCTTAACTAGACACCAAATTTCAATACATTTTGTTTAATAAAAAAATGTTAGTAGATAAAAAACCCGTTTGTTTAATAATATCTTATTAAAATTGTGCCATACAATTACATTATCCAAAGATCTAATGAAAATATATTCTACTAGTACTGACGTTCGTACTTTTCAAAGAGCACGATAGCAGCACTCAATTCAGTCTGCATCTTACATCAGGTTATTTTATAAAATTAAATTTATATTGTAAATCAAGTAAATTGTCTAATTATTTATTTACTAGCCTGGTCAGCTTTCAAGCTTATTCTCGTATTAATGTAATTAATTTTTTTTTAAATATTAAGGTTAGGTGAAAAATCAATAAAATTGTCACCAAATTGATCGATGATAAAATCAACTAATAGATTGTGTGTAGTTCAATTTTTAATTCAACACATTTTTCAGAGCTATTGGCTACATAAACATATATTACTTACTAGTTCTGCCTTACATGAAAAATATTTTAAACAGTGAAACTCGTTTCTACCAAGTTCTTAATGTAATATAATTCACACAATTTAATTAAGAAAATTAAAATAGATCTTACTTCCACAGGGTAAAGAGGGTTTAAAAGCATCTTCAAAAGAAAACATGTGGAAGCGATGTTTTTCCCATAGCTTTGCACTAAATGCGTATCTGTATTGGTAAGTTTATTTCAACTGTTAAAATAAATTATCGAATAAGGTAAAACCACCAAATATTGAATGAATTTCTTCATTTTTCTTTCAGAACTTTTTCTTAAATTTTTATTTTTGATGAACATGGACGAACCTAGCATAATCAGTAGCAATGATACTGAAGAAAAATTCTGTGAAATTTGCCTTTTAACTACGTCAGACAGACTTGTGCTGGTAACTCCAAAGGGTAAAGAAAGTTTAAAAGCAGCTTCAATTGAAAGATGTGATGAATTGATTTCAAATATGGATAATTCAAAAACTGTGTGTGTTCATCATACATGCAGAAGTAATTATGTACACAGGGGAAATATTGCAGCAAGTGCAAAAAGAGATGCTGCAAAAAACAGTGTAAGTCCAACGAAGAAAAAATTGAGAAGATTAAGAACAAGTTTAAGTGTTGGTTCAGCAAGTGATGTAAGTGCTACTCTTTTTGACTGGGATACAAACTGTTTTATCTGCGATACTGAAATAAATACCTTACAAGAAAAAAAAACGTCTGCAATAAAAAAGAAAACATTGAAAGTTCAGTCTTTAGATTGTATACAAAATTTGGCAAAAATGCTTATTATATTCAAAGACGACGAACATCAAGAGATTTTGAAATGCATTTACAGCACGGAAAATCATGTCATTCTAACAGAAGGCAAATATCACAAGGATTGCATACTAAAATTAAAAAATGAATTTAATTTTTTTACAAGAGGTTCGCAAACCCGTTACTTTGACAAAATCAGCGAAGCCATGGAACAAATCTATGATTTCATGCTCTCTAGTGAAGAGTGTCAATTTACTATGACTCAACTAATCGAAGCTGTACAGATATGTGATGTAATTCCACATGAAGATACTATAAAAAATTAATTTAAAAAAAAGGTTTGGAAATCAAATAGTTATTTCTAGCAGAGTAGGTGGTGTGACGTACGTATGCTTTTCAACTAGATTGTACGATATATTGACTGACTCATGGTGAAAGCAAAAATCAAAAACTATCGAAGAGGAAGAGAATGCACTCATTGACTCTGCTGCCCAGCTCATACGTAGAAACATTAGAACCGTAAATACTGCTGCAATTATTTTAAAAGAAGGCATGAACACCTACATTAAAACATTTGACCAGCCTTTATATATTAAGGCTTGTTATGTTGCCGCGACTTTCGTTTTCGATGACGTGTTAATGGTAGTGCAACTCGGAGGTTTTTATTTCTTAACGTCTTTTATGTGATGCATTGGAACTATTATGGAAGGAAGTGAAATTAAGAAAATATTTTCGCTCGTCTTTGTAGACAGGTCAGTTGATCAAATTCTAAATGGGCATTCGTATGCTCGTGCAGTGCGAGCTCATTTTATTCTGCAGCAGGCATTATCACTTCTCATATTTAATGAATTAAAAAGAGAAAACAACGTTGAGTTTCAAGAATTACTTGATAATAAAGAGTACTTTTCTTAGGAAATAAATTTTGATGAATTGAGTTCTTCTAAGCACTTAACAAAACTGAATGAAATATTTCAATTGAAACTGGATGAATTTAAAAACAGAGGATAAACATTCAAACGATGGATATTATACTATAAAATGGTATCTTAACTAAAAAAATTTTTTGCAGCTGAAAGAATGGGTGACTGGTAAGCGTATCTTAATTGTATTGAGCTTATGATACCTTTTTTTTACGCTGCTGGGGATTTCAACTATGCAAAATCTGCTCAACTTTATCTTCAAAAAATGAGACTTTTGAAATTAATTATGGATCTACGTGAGTTTAAAAAATTTACCGAGGATGGATTTCTTACTTCCCGGAGGTCTAATGAGTTTCATGCTAGTATTTTCTCCGACCAAACCCTTGAACAAACTCTGATGAGAGCAATGAGCGTAGAAGGTTGACCGTTCAAACGAGACACTACGGAAAGCACTGTATTTAAATGAATTAAAGGTAACATATAGATGCACGATGTAATTGAAGCATTAGAGAAATTTTGTGATATGGCATTTAATAAAAGCTACCTACATGTTGACGCGAGAGATGCGAGAATCGAAAAAGATAAAAAAGACGTGTTGGTTTTAAAAACATTTTTGTTGGAGCACAATCCATTTGAAGTCATTCATCACCTACAAAACATTGTAACAGGGTTGATCGGCACTGATGAGATAAATTGCTACAATGCTCTGGCAATTGGCATCGAAGCCATGAAGAGCATCGATAATATGACTTTTAATGACATACAATTGTCCAAAAAAAAATAAAGTTATCTCATTAATTGGTGTCAATATCAAAGTTAAAATTAGCCATAATATTGTGCTAATAGATCCATTCCTATTATTTCAACGTATCTGTATTATTAAAAAGTGTGACGAAGAGTTGGAGATGTACCTGAAATATGAACTGGCACCATACCCACTTTCATTATTTGATGTTATTGGAATGCGAAAGACGAACAAATCTATCTTATACTCATTATTAAAAACTCAGGACATTGTGATCAACAAGGAAGCAGCAGTGTACTTTATTGATGGAGGAATGTTATTATGTAGAGTAAAATGGCCTTCAAATTGTAATTACGCAGACGTTTTTGACAGTAATATTTCATATTTAAAAAATCATTTTGGCAATAATGTTACGGTAGTTTTTTAATGTTATGATGGAGAAAGTAATGATGCATCAGAGAGAAATCATCGAGCACTGAAAGTTGCTTCAAAGGAATACCAATTTACTAAAGATATGCCAGTCAATATTAGCCAAGATGAACTTTTATCAAATTATAAAAACAAAAAACGTTTTATTAAATTTCTTATGGAAGAGTTGGAAAAAAATCTATTAATGCCAAGGTGAAGGTAAAGCTGACAAACTAATTATTGATACAGGCACTATAACGTTTAATACTTACTGACGACCGTCATTGGGTGTATCAAATTGGGTTCTCCTTTAATGTGCACGACCAAACGAAAGAGTTATCTTCGGGTTCGTTCTAATAAAGTACAATTTTTTTTACCAAAGTTTGTAAATTTATTGGTAAAATCATTCGTACAAACGATTTACGTGGACCAAGCTACTAACAAAAGAATAATAAAAACCTGACTGTCTTAACTTTGTAAGCTCAAATCAGCTGACTCAACGGTTCATTACAAATAAGAATCGAGTTTCTTTTATACGTAAATATCGAAGCGGTGTTGTTTGTTTGAATCGGGTGAGACAATATCAAATAAGGTTTGACAGGAGTCTCCGTTATCAAACACACACCATTTTGAAAAAATGCCATCTCTTATTGACAAATAAAATTGACAAACAGGTTACGCACCTTAAAGTACACAATGTAAAATTTCTCGGTGTTCCAACGAGTCGTAATAATCGAATGCCGAACGCTTCTTTGAAAATGTGCGAGACAAAGGCACCATACAGATCAATGAACTTATAATTAATTTATAAGTGAAAGTCTTGACTCGGCCAGGAATTTTTCTGTAACAAGCTTATACACTATTAAACTATAACAACAGTGTCAGCCTTGGCTAAAATTGCGAGGCCTAAAACGCACACAGGGATTTAACGATAAACTAGTGATGATAACGCGTTAGTTAGAGAAAAAGTCACACTGAATATAGATCAATATTTATTAATCATGGAAACCGCATAATTAAAACAAAGTATTTTGATAAACGAGAGGTGGAAGCGCACTTTCGTGGTAGTCACGAATAGAGACTAATGTATTGCGTAGGTATTTCATATTAAAGTGAAAGAAATCAGTCATTATGTAACACGATACGCGAAATAAATAACGAATGTCTGAGAGATAGGCTATACAACGAGACTCTAGGCTCACAGTGACACGAACGCTGGTCTAGGGAGCAAACTGCAAGTGAGCGAATCAGTCAAATGTGATCAGCACTAAAAAAGAATCGAAGTACAACAAATCAAGCCCAATAACTATTCTTGATGATAAAAAGGAACGCTTGAAAAAACTTAGACAAGAAAGATTGGCCAGCTTGGGTACACTACTTGATCAATTATAAAACAATCATGGGAAACTATTACAACCTGATGCCTAAAAGAGTGCTGGACTATAAAGCCTTTTCTATATGGGGAATTTTACTAACGGTTGACTATTGTTGCTTTCCTTTTTAGCTGCCAACCACCATTATATCGATCCAGTATTTAACTACCTTTCTTACGCCAGCTTGTCACTACCTCCTTTCCCCTTTCTCCCTAAATCCGCTCCCTTTTTGCCACCGATCGACGCTATTAATACGTGACAATACTTTGCAGCTTAGATTGGCTCAAGAGAAAGGAAGGGGACTAAATACATACTAATGTCACATACATATTTTTCACGCGTGTGTGTGTGGGAATCGCCTCGCAACATGTACACTACAGAAGATCAGCCCCCAGCGCGCTCCGCACGCCAACCCCTCAAAAAAAATCCAAAAGACACATGATTTTATGTTTTAATTTTATTTTTTGTTGGATAATTCAATTATAACTTATAATATGATGATATCTTCCAAGAAACTAGTCCAATTATGTAACCTTATTATTTCTGAAACTTTTTTTCTAGTTTTCAATTTTGGAGAATTTATAAGATATCTAGTCTTAAAAAAATATGAAATTCATTGTAGTAAAGATTTTATTAATAATAAAGATAATTGTGCTCTTTTACACGTCAACACAATTTCTACACTAAAGATAAATGTTGTGTATTTTTCAGTGTACTAATTCCTGTAAATATTCAATAAAAGAAAACTAATGATCGTAAAAAATTGCACTTTTTACAGAAATATTTAAAAATAAAAAAAGTCAATCATGTATAAACATATTAAATCAACATAAATAAATTTTAAAACATTTTTAAATTTTAACCATTATTATGGAAAAAAGCCACATAGTAGAAAGTTACAAACATTCACATTAACTTGGCAATATAGAAAAACTACCTAACTACAAAATAACTTTTTTGAGATGAAATGGCATACAAAAACATACATACAACAAACCTTTAATACCCAAGTATAGTGCCATGATTGTTTTTGTTTGATGAATACTAGAAAAAATTAATTTTTTTGTTTACCCTCGAAACTCACTAGAAAATTATGCAAAAGAATAGTGTTTTAATAATTTACCTCGTTCTTATTGATCCAACGTTATTGTCAGTAATGGAAATATCAGGAAATTTAAAATAAGAGTAAGGGTAGATCCAAATTGTGTAAGAAGTGGTAGTAGGAAACAGTGATAAATCATTGGGGGAGGGGGGGGTAAATAAACAATTAGTCAAGGTCAACTCATCAGAGAAAACAAGCCAACCTTGCCTTAAATTGTGGGGGCCTATGGTTAGGGTGGTGGTGGTGGGGAATCTTATCGTCAAATTCACCAGAACTGTGATATAATGTAGGAAGATATATGTAATAAAGGAAGATATGTGTATGTCTTCGNCAAGGTCAACTCATCAGAGAAAACAAGCCAACCTTGCCTTAAATTGTGGGGGCCTATGGTTAGGGTGGTGGTGGTGGGGAATCTTATCGTCAAATTCACCAGAACTGTGATATAATGTAGGAAGATATATGTAATAAAGGAAGATATGTGTATGTCTTCGCATGTTATATAGAGATTTCAGTGGGTTTGGTGATAAGACCTTTCCCAATGCCCTCTTACAGGCCTTTCTTATACCCAATTAACCTCCCAGAACTAAGAGTAAGATTCCCTGATTTTCTACAATATTTTGACCTTGAGTTATCATTTATTCCCTCCACTGACCTTCCACTGCCACCCATTAGCCTCCTAACGATATAAGCCCAAACATTCGTCACACCTGCCACTGGTCCCCAACACAATAAAGTACAGTTTGTTATATTTCTTTATTATTTTAATTGGGTTAGAAGGTTCAATCGTCCCTTTACCATTCCCTCACAACTATGACAAATATCCCCCTCCCCCACAGTCCTCCATCGCCCCCCCCACATCATAAGCATGTTTCTTTACCACCTACGAGGTATTGCAAATGGCACTTTGATCTATTTTTATTAGATTTTCAATGAATTTATTAATGATATTATTCAGAAGTAAAAGTTAAGTATTAAGTACATTATGAAATTATATTAAAACGACGAACAAATCTATCTTATACTCATTATTAAAAACTCAGGACATTGTGATCAACAAGGAAGAAAAATCAATAAAATTGTCACCAAATTGATCGATGATAAAATCAACTAATAGATTGTGTGTAGTTCAATTTTTAATTCAACACATTTTTCAGAGCTATTGGCTACATAAACATATATTACTTACTAGTTCTGCCTTACATGAAAAATATTTTAAACAGTGAAACTCGTTTCTACCAAGTTCTTAATGTAATATAATTCACACAATTTAATTAAGAAAATTAAAATAGATCTTACTTCCACAGGGTAAAGAGGGTTTAAAAGCATCTTCAAAAGAAAACATGTGGAAGCGATGTTTTTCCCATAGCTTTGCACTAAATGCGTATCTGTATTGGTAAGTTTATTTCAACTGTTAAAATAAATTATCGAATAAGGTAAAACCACCAAATATTGAATGAATTTCTTCATTTTTCTTTCAGAACTTTTTCTTAAATTTTTATTTTTGATGAACATGGACGAACCTAGCATAATCAGTAGCAATGATACTGAAGAAAAATTCTGTGAAATTTGCCTTTTAACTACGTCAGACAGACTTGTGCTGGTAACTCCAAAGGGTAAAGAAAGTTTAAAAGCAGCTTCAATTGAAAGATGTGATGAATTGATTTCAAATATGGATAATTCAAAAACTGTGTGTGTTCATCATACATGCAGAAGTAATTATGTACACAGGGGAAATATTGCAGCAAGTGCAAAAAGAGATGCTGCAAAAAACAGTGTAAGTCCAACGAAGAAAAAATTGAGAAGATTAAGAACAAGTTTAAGTGTTGGTTCAGCAAGTGATGTAAGTGCTACTCTTTTTGACTGGGATACAAACTGTTTTATCTGCGATACTGAAATAAATACCTTACAAGAAAAAAAAACGTCTGCAATAAAAAAGAAAACATTGAAAGTTCAGTCTTTAGATTGTATACAAAATTTGGCAAAAATGCTTATTATATTCAAAGACGACGAACATCAAGAGATTTTGAAATGCATTTACAGCACGGAAAATCATGTCATTCTAACAGAAGGCAAATATCACAAGGATTGCATACTAAAATTAAAAAATGAATTTAATTTTTTTACAAGAGGTTCGCAAACCCGTTACTTTGACAAAATCAGCGAAGCCATGGAACAAATCTATGATTTCATGCTCTCTAGTGAAGAGTGTCAATTTACTATGACTCAACTAATCGAAGCTGTACAGATATGTGATGTAATTCCACATGAAGATACTATAAAAAATTAATTTAAAAAAAAGGTTTGGAAATCAAATAGTTATTTCTAGCAGAGTAGGTGGTGTGACGTACGTATGCTTTTCAACTAGATTGTACGATATATTGACTGACTCATGGTGAAAGCAAAAATCAAAAACTATCGAAGAGGAAGAGAATGCACTCATTGACTCTGCTGCCCAGCTCATACGTAGAAACATTAGAACCGTAAATACTGCTGCAATTATTTTAAAAGAAGGCATGAACACCTACATTAAAACATTTGACCAGCCTTTATATATTAAGGCTTGTTATGTTGCCGCGACTTTCGTTTTCGATGACGTGTTAATGGTAGTGCAACTCGGAGGTTTTTATTTCTTAACGTCTTTTATGTGATGCATTGGAACTATTATGGAAGGAAGTGAAATTAAGAAAATATTTTCGCTCGTCTTTGTAGACAGGTCAGTTGATCAAATTCTAAATGGGCATTCGTATGCTCGTGCAGTGCGAGCTCATTTTATTCTGCAGCAGGCATTATCACTTCTCATATTTAATGAATTAAAAAGAGAAAACAACGTTGAGTTTCAAGAATTACTTGATAATAAAGAGTACTTTTCTTAGGAAATAAATTTTGATGAATTGAGTTCTTCTAAGCACTTAACAAAACTGAATGAAATATTTCAATTGAAACTGGATGAATTTAAAAACAGAGGATAAACATTCAAACGATGGATATTATACTATAAAATGGTATCTTAACTAAAAAAATTTTTTGCAGCTGAAAGAATGGGTGACTGGTAAGCGTATCTTAATTGTATTGAGCTTATGATACCTTTTTTTTACGCTGCTGGGGATTTCAACTATGCAAAATCTGCTCAACTTTATCTTCAAAAAATGAGACTTTTGAAATTAATTATGGATCTACGTGAGTTTAAAAAATTTACCGAGGATGGATTTCTTACTTCCCGGAGGTCTAATGAGTTTCATGCTAGTATTTTCTCCGACCAAACCCTTGAACAAACTCTGATGAGAGCAATGAGCGTAGAAGGTTGACCGTTCAAACGAGACACTACGGAAAGCACTGTATTTAAATGAATTAAAGGTAACATATAGATGCACGATGTAATTGAAGCATTAGAGAAATTTTGTGATATGGCATTTAATAAAAGCTACCTACATGTTGACGCGAGAGATGCGAGAATCGAAAAAGATAAAAAAGACGTGTTGGTTTTAAAAACATTTTTGTTGGAGCACAATCCATTTGAAGTCATTCATCACCTACAAAACATTGTAACAGGGTTGATCGGCACTGATGAGATAAATTGCTACAATGCTCTGGCAATTGGCATCGAAGCCATGAAGAGCATCGATAATATGACTTTTAATGACATACAATTGTCCAAAAAAAAATAAAGTTATCTCATTAATTGGTGTCAATATCAAAGTTAAAATTAGCCATAATATTGTGCTAATAGATCCATTCCTATTATTTCAACGTATCTGTATTATTAAAAAGTGTGACGAAGAGTTGGAGATGTACCTGAAATATGAACTGGCACCATACCCACTTTCATTATTTGATGTTATTGGAATGCGAAAGACGANTTTAGTCATGAATTTTTTTCAAAAAATATTTCCTAGTCCTTAATTGATGTCACATTTTGTTTGAATATCAATTAAACTTTTATCTTTGCATTTTGGTAACGCAGTTGACCATGCGAGAACAGTGGTTTTTTCAAATGTAAACTAATAAGAACTCTCTTGGCCCTTTTTTTCAGGTATGATTCTTGCTTCAATGATGTCTTTAAGTTATTTTTTAATTTGTAATTTTGTACTGTTACATAAGCCATTGTTACGTACGATAGCATATAGCTATGCGTGCGTGTGCCTCTGCTGGCTTGGGCCTGAAAGGTAGGGGAATAGAGAAGAGAGGTTATAGGAGAGGTAGAGAAAAGGACCGAGGAGATCTGCTAGAGATGCGAAAGGGTAAGGACAAAGTCCGCGAGACGAGAATACACGCGCAACTTCCCTCAATGATAAGTAACTCTTATAAAGTATAAGTAACAACAAGTCATGCTTCTATTTATCCCTGCACCGAGAATTCCACGTAACACCATTTACTTTACTTAAGTTACGTATCAACATAATAATTACTATAATTCTTAAACTAAGCTTATGTAGCGGTAAACCTTCATAAACGTTGTTTAGAAATTTAATTAGAAAAGTAATACAATTATTATTATAAAATTTATCAACACTTGTAAGTAATACGATCTACGCTGTTATATGTTTCATTTCTCTTTTTACATGATGAAGAATCTTCTGATTTACAATGTAAGTAGATTTGTTGTCAGAAGTAAGTATACTGGTACTTATGGAAAAGTTAATATTTTTACCAAAAATATTGAAACAAACTTTAGATGTTTTCATTCATTTGGTATTCGAAATCATTTAAATTACCTTTCTCCAATATCTAATAATAATTTGGGAATGTTTTGTCAGTCAAACGGGTAGACATGCAATTAAGTTTTAGAATAAGTATATTCATTATAAGAAGTATGTATAACGGTACTTTTTGAAAAGTTAATATCATTGCCAAAAATATCAAAGCAAACATCAGTTGTTTTCGGTCATTTGGTACTTGAAATAATTCAAATTTTTCATCTCCAATATCTAAGAAAAATTTTGAGAATATTTTGTCGATCAAACTAATGTAGATGATATTAAGTTAAAAAATACGAATCAACGACTAAAGGAATGGTGACAATACTTTGTTGTGTAATTACGCTATAATTAACTTTTTCTCTAGACCTAGAAAAATCTGTCTAAAATCGCCTGCTGAGAAAATTTATTTATAACAAAAATGGATATTTGTATTACATAAATCGCGTAATTTTCTCTTAACTACTTCTAAGGCTTTTTGGGATCATAGAAGCCTTGTTTTTGTCTGTTCTTAAAACTAGGCCTAACTAGAATCCTGTATTAAAATGTATAAGTAAAATAATAAGAATCTATCAGAACTTTTTTTTCTGAAACACAATATAATCAATAAAAGAATTAGGAATTAATTTTAAATTTTATGTCCTTGTATATTTTCTGCGATCATAAACAAGGCAAAAAAATGTCTTTAAAACTTACAAAAAGGTATATATTAAATTTACACTGCTTCTGTTTTCACTTTTTAACTACTTTACAACGATTTCTTCATTTTTTCAACTTTACAAAGTGAACTGGAAAAACAAAGTATTTGACTGATTAAAAATTAAGGAATTGGTGCGCGGAGCGTTTCGGGGAATGGAGCCCTACTTGTACATATGTGTACAGTATTATGATAGTTGCAAATGTACATATTGAATCGATTGTTATATTTATAACTTCTGCAATGTTTTGCTTATATTTTCTGGATGCCATTAAGCTGGCTGAGATTGTTACTCAAATGCATATGTCATTACACTTATGATAGCTAGATAATGGACAATTATTTTTTTTGAGAAAAAAGTCCTAACAATTATAAGTAAATGAAATAAATCATTAAAACATACTGATTAATATAATATTATGTATACAACAACTGAGAAACAATATTTGCGTCAGTAAAATCCCTTTATAAATTGTTTCTGCAATACAGTAATAACAATTAACCAAAATAAAACCGATTATTTTAGAGTAAAGTTGTAATAAATAAAAGGCATTTAAAGTCTTAAGAATACATTGTACATAAACATACATAGATTATTTCATAAATACCATATTATTTTAAGGGCCAAAACGAACAAGCACTTAAAATTTTTAGTTGTTAAAAGATGTATTTCGTGTTGTCAATGATCAAAATGAGAGATGAAGAAGGGATTTCTACGATCTGGCTGTACTTGCTGAGCAAATGTTAACGACTACTTTCTTATCTCACTCCTTAAAATTAGTTATGTAGTCTTATGAGAATGTTAAATTCCAAAGGGCACTCACCATAAAAGTTTGTACATTCGTACAATTTACTATTAAACTCAATAATTTAACATTAAACAAAGATACAATCTATTTTGCATTATTACGGGATAGTGTTATAGGCTATTAGCAAAAAAAGCATTAAGGGCTCTTTTTTTTGTTAAAAAATCAAGACTCTGAAGCACCGAAAAAAAATTAAACTGAAACATTTAATTAATATTCATTAAAGTCACAGTTGTTTGTGAACCTATCGCTTCTTAAGTCAATAATAATATAACTTGCTCACCCCTACACTTATATCATATACAAAATGGCTATATTTCATTTTATTTCCTTTCAAGTCAATAATCAAACGCTTTGAGAAGATACATGTAATATTTTTAACACATCTTTTTACGCTAAATCAATATAATTCAAATATCGTGGTCTGATATTAGCAAGCAAACATCGCCTGTTAAAGAAAAAGTAGTATTTTGTCTTGTCTAGAGTATTCCTCAATTACCTATGATTTTCTATATTTTTAATCGTATTTTAACTTTCCATATTTATCATACTGCTTGAAAAATTTATATAATATATGACTTAATACAAGCAAACAACTTGGCTGTGACTAATGCTCTTAAGAGCTTTATTGATAAGATTAAAGTTACTTTTTTAAAAGGTACTCTATTAAAAGTTAATGTAATATTTAATTATTCATATTAAGAATCAACCCTACACTGTAATTATTTTATAGGTTGTCCAGCGCTACATTGAAGTCCTAAACATGCAAATGTATTGAGAGTTGTATCGCATTTTTATGAATCTAACAAATGCAATATATTTTCAAATGTCTCCAGTAGTACACTGGTATATGTATATTTTGTAAGATGCCAATGAACGAATTAAATAAAAAAAATCGTTTGATTGTTAAGTATAACTAAACATACTCAATTATTTATACGACAAGTAACTGCTCATATACATATAGTTATATTTAAAACCACTAAGGCAAACCGAGTGTAATGTTGACTTCAGGAGCTGAAAGCCAGGAGCAGTACCACAAAACTTCTTTTCGCTTCGTGGACCTACGTCATTACATAGGCTGATTTACAGAAAAATAGTTACATGGTACGGTTTCTGGCACTCTATTTTTCAGTAATATCTCATTGCAACTAACATTTGTCTTTTATAGCAAAGATTCAATTTCAACGATATTTTTATCGATATTAGAAATATCGATGTTTTTTAAAGTCAAAATTTTTTTCTATCGATATTTACAACTCTGATATTTATTGATACGTAATATTCATGTTTTTTCCAATATCAGGCATCGCTGAGAAGCCCACGCTACTACCATATATTGATTCTCTCTCTCTCTCTCTCTCTCTCTTTCGACCTATATACTTTTCTCTGCTCGCTTTTGCTACCTATAATTACATGCTCTCTCTCTCTTTCTCTCTCTCCCTTATCTTTAACTTCATATTCATTATCCTGATCTCCCTCTGTCTTTCTTTCTCTCTCTTGCCAGTGCTCTCATCGCCACTGCCACTGCGAACAGAGATGAGTAGAGAGATTGCTAACGCAAATGCTACGATGCGGGACGACTTTTTGGCACTGATCGAAGCGCCCTGCCACCGCCAGCCATCGAACTGGGCGCACATCTTGGTACTCGTTTTGGACAGCATGCGCGTATGAAAAAAGAAGTGGATTCACGTGGAAATGATCGTATAGGCACACATTTTGAAGAGACGTGGAAGGGGTATACCGAATGTGTGTACCAGGAGAGGAGTGAAAATGATGACTATAGCTATATATCTGAGCGCACAGCCAAAGCAAGCGACGACTCAAGTTTTTCTCTTTTAACTGCAACCAAGTATATGCTGTATATATTTAACTGATTGTTGCTCTCGCTCTTTTTTCTTTGTTTTTATCTTTTTGTTTATTTTGAAAAAATTTTCAGCTTTTTTATTAGGATGAAAGTTTAGTTACAATCCCTGATTTATTATTTATCTTCATAATTGTTATTAACTATAAGACAAACTCCAAAGGTTATTAATGAATATAAATGGCCTTCAGATGCTTCAAAACCAAAGTTCCGGTATCTAACTTGCTTGATGCTTATGCCGCCGCTCGAATTGTTTTGCTATCACGGGATCGATTCTAACTTTCTGCAGATTTTTTTTTTTAATGCAGTTCATCGTTCTGGTTAAACTGCTTTCATTTACGTTTCAATAAAAATTAAAAATAATGTTGCAAACTTTTATTTTTTTTGTTTTTGATACACTAAAATAAATATATTTTTTATACTAAATCTATTTAATAATTTCGAAAGTTGATACTTCTCATTGGCAAGGCCATTTCGCAATTTCATAATAATAAAATAAATTTCTTAAGATGTAAGTATAATTCACACATTTTAAAACTCACAAGAAATTATAAACATCTAATATATTAAGAGAGAACAAATCCGAAGGCACAAAAAAACATCTGCAAAACTGCCTACGCATTTTGATTTGCGTCTTTTGTTGTAACATGTAAGAAATCACATCAGCGCCCATCTACTGCAATTACTGTAGGTTGAAATTTGAATAAGTAAAAACATATAATTAACACAATATTCCTTACTATTTATACCTTGTGGTAACAACTACTTGTTATTTGATTAATATTTGATCAATTAATTCATAGTAAGTGTGTGTGTTTTTTTTTTCAGAAAATCATTAAGCTGTTCCGTTTGACAAAATTTTATACGATCATTAATTATCCATGAAAATCATTTAAAATACGTAATAACCAAAAAAAAACCACTCATAACGCTATAATTAAAAAAATTAAATCTTTATTACTCTGCATCAGCCTGATAAGTTATAGCTTCTTTTTTTCATTAGCAAATAAAAAATATATTTTGAAAAATTCGTTATGCCTTAGAAACATGCCAAATTTTTATTTTACCTATCATTTATTATCTCTTACATCAGATGTTTATAATTTCGTTTAAGTTTCAAGATGTATAAGTTATGCTTACATCTTAAGAGATTTATTTTATTATTATGATATTGCGAAATGGCTTTGCCAACGAGAAGTATCAACTTACTAAATTATTGAATAGATTTAGTCTACAAAATGTATTTATTTCAACGTATTTTTCTTAGTACGTCATAAGAATTGAAAATCCTAGCTATTGACGAAGGTAATATAATATACACTCGAGTAAATTTTAAGGACCCAGGCATTCTTTACAGTTTAAAAATACCTACAAGTCAGCATGGATTAAGAAAAGACTTTAATTACCTGTCCAAGAGTAATTTAAAAAAAATTTAAGTCCCGCATTTTTTTGCTTTAAATCAACTTAGATTCTTTTTATTATACTTTATGGAAGATTCAGGGTTCTATCTTTTAATGGTAAATACGTCTTTTTGCATGCATGGTTATTTGTTAAGAACTATTTCCACTGTTACTTCTAATTCTTGCGACCTACCAAGTTTCAATGACTTGTTCAAAAAAGTTCAAGTACGTATGTTGTGTTTTACATTTAAACTTAGTTTGTTTAACTTTATCGTAGATACTAATTCTTATAGCAATAATAACGTGGCCTGAGAGTATTTAGTGGACAGTATTGTGAGGTTTTAATAATTAGAAATTTAAACAACTTTTACTGTGTTAAGTGATAACATGTTAAATACGAATACTTAGAACCAAGCATGTATGTATGTACATTGCGAATATATGTATTCATTTATACGTATGGATTGTTACGTTTGAACTTTAATAAGTAAAGAGCGAAACTCATAGATTTGTTCTATAAACAAATAAATTTCATTTTTGTTCGTCAGAAACCAGCCATCAGCCCAAAGGCCTTATTTACTTTTACTTACAGTATGCTTTTCTTTGAAGTTGTTGACTTGGTGTTGTGGCGTTAGGTTTCACTAAGCGATATGTATGGACTGGTGTGTGCTGTGCTGGCTTATGCCTTATGTCATACGGTAAAAGCGTTTCTTATTCGTCTTTTCATTTCACGTCCTTGAAAAGGTCTTTGTCATATCGTATCAATTTAGTTTTTCCTCGATATCTAATTTGTTCATTAAAGTAAGAATTGTGTGTCAATCAGTTAGAATTATTCAATCTTGACATGTTTCATGTAGTTAAGATTGTTTCATGATGGCTGAGAATAAACTGATGCTCGTAGAGCCCATGAATCGGGTTAATATAGCTTTACATGAGTTTCTTGACATCCCCACTCATTGGACTATACTGAACGATACGATCATGTAAAATTAAGTAATAAGCTGATGTATTGGCAGGAAAATTGTTATGCGACTCAAATTCTAGCCTCACATCGACTGGAGCATTTTTTAATGTCTCGTTTTATTTGGAACAATCAAGGACAACTAAAGGTATCCAATGAAGAAAGTGATGTTTGCCTAATGAAGGTGTTTTTTTTACCATAATATGAATTTTGAAAGTTAGCATACATATTATATAGCAATGCATACTGATTACGGGTTATATCGAGATTAAGATCACCATAAAGATAATATTGTGAATTTAAATAGAGTTTCACATTTCTTATATTGCAGTGATCAAACATACTAGCACTTACATTTTTTTGATTTTTTTTGGTTTGTTTGAAAGGCTAAAACAACATAACGTGGCTTTTCCAACTGATTAGATGTCTTAACTGTCCAAATATGTTTTGATGTGCTAGGTAAGAGGGGATACTCATATAATTCCCAAGTTCGGAAACTCATAGATACAAACTTTTCTTTTTGCAGATAATTTAATAAACGAATTTTATGAGAATCTGACATTACCACATAGGGCATAAGCCATTCATGCTTCAATATTACTATTTTAAAGTCTTTCCAAGTTGTTGCGGCGGCCGGATCAGCAACATTGAGTGGAGTGTGCAACACAGCATTTATATCATTTCTTGATCTTGTAAGTATAAGCTCGTGTTTTATATTACCAACCATCTTGCGATAGTCTTCAGCAAAACCTAAAATCATATTGAGTGGAAGTATAATATCAAAGTAGCCGTTATTATTAGTAAGACTATCATCTTCTTTTTCTCTAACGCCAAGCCAACCAGCATTTATGATAGATTTGTTTTGATCAGGATAAAGCGATAGCTAATTTTTAATCATGGTTGTTAGCCCAACATTTTTGCACTTATCTACCTCCATAGCATTTATCTCATATTGTATTATTTTAAATAAGTGACAGATAGTGTTATTTATCAAGACGATGTTTGTTACTGCAGTATTTTCATCTGCTTTGACCAATCTTTCGTAAACGTGTAAAGAACTTTTAGATGGTAAAGGAATTTTATCACTATTGCCATATGTTGATAATGAATACATCTCATGAGCATGAATCTCATAGTGCGCAATAGATTCGTCAAATGTGACTGGAGACTGAATATTTAGAATCTCGTCCATTTTGTATACAACAAAAAAGTATCCAATTTAGTTTCCACCAGGGCTTTTTATTTTTAGACCAAGATTTTTCATAAGCTGAATGTTTTGATGAGTTAGTTTTTTTTGTGTCAATCGTTTTCTTGGATGACTCGATCGATGCTTTGAAGGACTTTTTTCTCTGACGTCTCAACGCTTTGAGAGCTCGTTGTTGACTGAGTGCTGGAGTGCATATTAAACTGCCTATATGATTTGTCTGATTATGAATGATGCCCCTCATGGAGAGGGTTTTATGTGCAATTTTATAGTTATGACTTCTCCATGAAGATTCACTAAATCACCATCCTGATCTACAATGCGTAGTTGTATATGACCAATGATACGTCCAATGATTGGTCAATAAATTATTTGTGATGAAACTTTTATAATCTTATTTCTGGGTGGTACAGCAGGAAGAAATTCATGAATCGTGTGTACTTTGTGACTGTTTATGTAAGCTCCACTTGTGATGTTACATTCAACTCTTAATGAGTTTATATTTAGAAAAACTACAAGTAAGTCTGAAATATGAGTAGTATTATGTCTTAGAACTCTCTGAGTAAAACTTAATATACGGCCTATAGAATCTTTAGGTCTAAAATCATGATAACACTTCGAAGCGTATTATTGTTTGGCTTGATATCGAGAGTTATGTTGCGAGGTTGTAATACCTCAATCAAAAATGGTCTAATATCTTAAATCTTATAACTGCCTGTTGGTTATACAATAACTTGATTGACGACATAAAATTTATTACAATTTTCATTAATATTTGGGATGGAGTTAAACGAGAAAAGTTTTACTAAGCCAAGAACGTAGTTGTGTTTTCGTGATAATTCAATCGGTGGAAAACACTGTACTTCTAAAACAGAAGATATACTAGAAAGGCTAAGTGTTAGTGTTTCTTCCATTATTGTTAAAGTGTAACTAAATGGTTCCTCCCCATGTAAAAAAGTTATATTTGTTTTAAAAGAAACTTTAAGCACAAATGACCGCAGTTGTAGGAGTTGAATTCTTGATATCGCTTATGATTATATTTCACTTTACTAACCTTTAGATACAACATTAAGTCTGTAGGTGGCTGCAGATCTCCAAAACTAATTGTCAAAGTCCACAACATTATTACCACGTTTTCGACAAGCCACCCAGTCAGTTCCAGGTCCATTCTCATCATCAAGATTTACTATAGCTGTTGCACAAAACCATGGACCGTCAGCAGGTAAACTGTTTCTCATAAATACTGTACTAAAATAAGAAATTTTTAAGATTTTAGAATATTTCATCAAATCTGTGTTGGTCAGAGCTCGATCAGGTAATTTTTTTTTTTTTTTTAAACCTTCTCCAGCGTAAGGCTTTAAATCGACTTCTCATCCAGTTTTATGCGATTTAAGATAAAGACCTTTTCCAAGTGCGATAGCTTCCATGGTTTGATTATGTATCTGACTTTCTGCTAGCTGCTTTTTGGCTAACTTAGCAGCATTTATTCTCTTTATAATTCCAGCTATTCCATTGGCTACAGCACCAGTTGCACTCAAACCAGCAAACAAGGGAATCAAAAATATAGCTCCATCGATCTGGGTAGGAAGGCGTAAGATGCGCGAAATCGTAACATACTTTCTGCCTCCCAATTTTTTTACCGCACTACGAGCACCTTTCAAAGCACTACTAATGACATCTCGAGCACTTTGGCTTTTAGTATTCATGTCTGGCGAGGCAGCCTTAATAACTGCGCTTAAAGCACTACATTATTTTTTCTTTGACCTACCCATCCTTCTTTTCCTTTTTTGAATACTCTGTTTTTTCTCTTGCTCCAACCCCATACCAAATTTACTTTTAACCTTCATAGCGCCAGTCACTAGGGCAGCTGCTGCTCTTTCACCAATACTTGAATCTAAAGCTTTAACTCTTTGCCAAGCCTTCTTAGCTAAAATTGTATCTGCTTTGTGTCTGGCTTTCAAATCTTGTCGATTTTTTGAGTACGCTATATCATGCTCTTTGCACGCTGCGTCCAGCGGATTTACCCCTGGATCGCCTCTAGCAAGACGCTTAGCGAGCTTAGTATCTGGACCGCAGTATTTATAGCCAAGCATATAAAACTCTACTGGTAAAGAATTTATGACTTCATTTACAAGACCATGTCCTCTCTTACGACGCATGATGATGATGATGATGATTAGTCCTCCGAGGTTGGATTATGACTAAGCGTTCGAGAAAATGAATAATGTATTTATAGTAGAGAAATTCATTGACAAATAAAGAGCTCAAAATATATAAGCATTGTACTATTATATTAAAAGATTAGTTTGAACTGATTATTCATACAGTATAGACATGGAGTTTAAAGAGCAATCCATAAAATTACAAGTTCCTAATTTTGAAGCCATTGTAAAACAAGAAAAGCTTTCAAATCGACATGGCGAGCTACTCCCTGACAGTATTCACGCAGTATTTTGCGGTCCATCTAATTGCGGTAAAACTAATAGCTTATTAGCTCTAATCGTGCATCCCAATGGAGTTAGGTTTAAAAATGTGTACGTGTATCCAAAGTCACTACATCAACCAAAGTTTAAGTTTTTAAAAGAACTATTGGAGCCTATAGAGGGTGTGAAATACTTACCTTTCAGTAAACAAGAAACTGTAGTCTCACCAGATGATGCTTTACCGAATTCTATAATGATTTTTGATGATATAGCCTGTGAAAAATAAAATAATGTAAAGGCCCATTTCTGCATAGGTAGACACAAGAATGTAGACTGTTTCTATCTTTGCCAGTCATATGCTCAAGTGCCAAAGCATTTCGTTAGGGATAATGTCAACTTTTTAGTTTAATTTTGTCAAGATACAGTTAATTTAAAGCATGTGTATGATGATCATGTAAATTCAGACATGCCATACATTCAATTTAAAAATGTATGCTCTAATTGCTGGAATGATGATAAACATGGATTCGTCGTTATAAACAAGGACAGGCACATAAATAATGGTCGCTACAGAAAAGGCTTTGATAATTTCGCCATACATTTAGGACATACCTAGCGCAATCGTTACAGTGTGTTGCAAGACGTTGGATCATCATTATCATGTATCAACAAGAGGAAGACGTTTTACGC
This sequence comes from Copidosoma floridanum, assembly GCF_000648655.2. The sequence continues at coordinate 22,649 of NW_019379626.1, read as the reverse complement.
CAGTTAGTGAAGGCGTGAGAGGCGGTTCAAGAAAAGTACAGACTGTTAAAAATTGGAAAAAATGAGGCTGAAAAAGTACTTAGTGAAACTTCCAAACCAATAACAGACCCTTTAATGTGAATTTTCGCCGAAACAAAAAAACACAAAAATAATTCTGTGGTTCACAATTATTTTTATAATAAACACGATGTAGAAATTAATAAAGTTGACACAGTGAATCAACAAAAAAAAGAAAAAAACAGAAAAATTAAGTTATCATGATTTAACATTCGAGTCTGCCATTAGTGAAAGTGATGATGATGATGATAATACTGATATTAATAATACTATTCAACATCAATCTGTTCAAATCAGTAAGAATTTATCAAATAATTTTTATTTACAAATACTTGATCAGAATCAGAAAGCTTTATTAGATTTAAAGCATAAAGTGCGGAAAGAAAATTAGATGTAAAAACTTGGCGATTCGCGAATGAAATTTAAAAATAATCATATCAAATTAGATAATTTAAAGTATCCATGACTCCGGGATTAATGGAGCTACTCATCAAAAAGCATCCTGATTAACTTTTGTTGACACAGGAGGATTGTAAAAAATACTACGTATTATTAAAAATGTCAAATGTTCACAGAAAAGGGTTTCAAAAAAACGGAGCTATACGAACCCATAATAGAAATGAGTTTATTAAAATGATTGCTCGAATGTTCAATCTCACGGTTCGTAAAAAAGGTGGATCGCTGCTACCTCATTATAAAACTGCTTGAATAATGTTACAAGTAGATTATACACACTGGGATGATTCTAATAAGTTAGTAGATCGCTTACGCTTATTAATAGCTGAAAAGTCGGCAGCAAATACAAGTCATGACAATGAAAATATATCAATCATTGAAGAGCTTCGTGAGGGAGGATATACATATTGATGCATGTAATCGTTGCTTCAGTATCAAAATGAGTGTCGATGTATTCGGTCGAAAATTGGGTAGGACTGAAGGCGGTAGCCGAGGTTCTCCTGGTATTGGATATAAACTTACCGCAGATGGACAGTATGACTAAGATAATAAAAGGCTGTGCAATGTTGGAACACCAAAAGAGCCTCAAGATGCTGTAAATTATGCTTACCTAATTAAAGTTATTAAAAGACTTGAAAAGAAAATAGATGAATTTAAAATTTTTATATACAACTTGCAAGAAAAATTCTCATTTATTCAAGCTGATTTCAAAAACATAAACCTAGAAAATTATTACATAGAGAAAATCGTTGAGGAACTTCATAAGGCAGCCTGGTGTCACTATCCTTGCCAAAAATTTAACATACTTGTCTTAAACGAAACTTGGCAAGCAGACCTTGTAGAGATGCAGCCTTACGCTCGTGAAAACAAAGGTTATTGGTATATGCTCACTGTAATAGATGTTTTCTCCAAGTACGCATGGGCTGTACCTGTCAAAAAAAAAACCGGTGAACAAGTAACTGCAGCAATGCATTCGATATTGAAAAAAGGACAGGTGCCAGTGAACTTGCAAACTGATCGTGGCAAAGAATTCTATAATGCAAACTTCCAAAATCTCATGCAAAAATATAAAATAAATTTATACTCAACTTATCTTATGAATACTCCA
>NW_019379625.1:675157-689408 GCF_000648655.2 Copidosoma floridanum | reverse complement strand
TTTTTGAAAGACGAAATTAAGTAATTTGCCTTTATGGGTCATTGTTAAAAAAATAAAGCTTTTCATTTTCTTTCTATTTACAAGCAGTTCAATTGTTAAAATAATATTTACATACGAAAATTTTACTGCAGTTGTGGTTTTTTAGATTTCTACGAAAAATCTTGAATCAGGTATGATTAGCAAGATTGAATGAATATGATGTTGAAATGTTATTACCGTAATCTGTCTCTTATAAAAATTTCACATTTTCTACCTTCCTAAAAAAAAAAGTTTGATACTTTAATTTGTTATATCAAAATATCTTAAAGTCAAGTCAAATACCGACTTAATTGTATGGGAAAAAAAATTCTTAAAAAATTTTCCATTTTACATATTGTCTCCCGAATTTTGTCTCTCTGTTTTGTTAATTTTAAACTTCTCACACAAATTCTTGCAGTATAATTGCTTTTTCGACTTCGGTGGGGTCGCCACTGACCTCATCTATCGTTATTTGTATGGACTATGTTTATAAACCTGCAATCGCGGGTAATAAATTAAAAACTGTTTTTTACGACAGTCTTTTTTTTCATACATCTGAAAAAATAGTGGAATCTTTTATTACCGTAACTGGTTGTATCTTGTCGTCAAGGTGTATGAACATATTTTAAGTAATGAAAAATCGAATTAGATTGTAAGTACAAGTTATAAATGCGAAAAAAAAGTTTTTAAATAAATATTTAGTGTAGAGATCCATTTTTTAAAACGATTTGTCATTATCGTAACTATTATTACCGTAACCTAAAAAAATGAATTTTACTGTTAATTATTTAAATGTATGTATATTTATCACGCGTAGGTTACAGATTTAGAGATTTAGAATGGCTCCAGTTTTGAGAAAAACTATACTAAATTCTGTAAAATTGAGAAATTTTGAAGTAAATGAAGAAATAAAAGCAAAAGTGAGAAAACTGAGACTGATAGAATAAATTTAAAAAAAGTTTTACAGGAAAAAATACAAAATTAGTTAAAAATAGAGAAAAAAGTAAAAAAATAGCGTTAAAAATTTGAAGAAAATTTTGAAAAACATCGAAATTATTTAAATTCTAAAAAATTTTTTTTTTTTTTTTTTTACCGGGTTACTACAACAGCCTACTGGCCTAGTCACCAGGGCCACCCACTTACCATCTGTGTGTGGGTGTGTATTGTTGCATCCATTTTCAACTCTTTTACTGATGTTATACCTAATTCATGGGCACAGTGCGAGTATCTCTGGTGGAACACCTTGACAGTTGAGCTGACACTCTCTGCACCACTGATTGCATCATCACCACTCGCCACTATGTAGCCTTTCCAGGACTCCATATTTCAGGACGTCCACTCCTCGCCTGTAAGGTTGGTGATCCCTGCCTGGTGCATCGGATCCGCTTACTCCTACATGTAGCCCTAACACTGTTTCACGTTCACCCAGGCCCAAAGACCTGCGAGGCAAGGAAAAAGCCCTGAAATTACTCTGAAGGAAAATTCCACGGATTCCCAATAACCCATAACCCGCACCGAAACAGCCAGGTTTACATACACTTTAGACCAAAACACTAAATTTGGGCGGTAGAAGGACGAAATTAATCGATTTCAAATTTTAAAAGACTAAATCATAAAATTTCTACTTTATAAAGATGAAACCATATAACTCGGTCTTTTTAAAAGACAAAGGTTTATAGTTTATACTTTACAAAAGAAAAAATATCAGTTTAGCCTTTGTAAAAGATTAATTTGGATAATTTGTAGGTTTAAATAGATAAAAACAAATTTAATCTTTCTAAAAGATGAAACTTTGTTTTTTATATTTTACAAAAGAATTAATGTCGATTTAGTCTTTTTAAAAATATCAATTTTATCTTGTGGGAGTTTCTAAAGATAGAATCTACATAAATTCGTATATGAATTTGATTTTTCTAAAATATGAAGTTGTATCTTGTAATCAGTACAAATAAAGACAACTCAATTTAGTCTTTATGATAAATGATATTGTTCATTTTATGAGTAAACGACATATTTAATCACAATCTAATCGTATGCGACGTAAATAACATATTCTGTAGTGTATATATGTGAGTAAAGTATTCAATACTTTTAAAAAGTAAGAAATAATTAATCTATTTAAAAACACTGCTTAGAGAAAGCTACTTTGACATTTAGCAACGAGCTCAAAAATCTGAAAATTAAAGTTTGATGCAAGCAACTACATGTACAGTCACTATAAAATTTAAATTAGCTAATACAACCAAATAGTTTTTGTATGATTGCTCTTCCAGACATGATAAAATGTACAAAACTTCAAGTAAAAAAAAAATAATGAGAAAAAAAGAAAATAATTATTAATGTAAAAATCACTGCATAAAGAAAAATTTTATTTAATTACTTTTCTGGAATTGGAAATAGTTTTACATCGTTTTTAGTAATACCTCGTCAATTTAAGTATTTGTAAGTAAATAGTCAGTAAACAAAACATTAAACAAGCTTAATAACTCAAGAGCATTATGATGAAATTTCCAGTTACAGAATTTTCTTACTTTTTTTATAATTATTTGTTTCACTTCAAATCTTGCAATGCATTGCATCACGTCTGGAAGAATAATCATGTAAAAACTATTCAGTTGTACGAGAAAATTTTAAATTTACTGTGACTATAGTTTCTTTACATTAAATTGTAATGGTCAATGTAAAAACAGTTTTAGGCATAAGAGCAAACCACAGAAACTTTTTTTTCATGTTCTTAACAGAATGTTAGATAAAATCACCATATTCTTCCCACTTTTTCAGTGTAGTTTTATTCTATAGATGTTATTATAGGCAAAAAAATCAAAGAACAGAGGTTAGACGACTTTTATTTTTTCAGTAGATAATATAAAAGCGAAAAAAAGTATCAAAAATGCTGCATTTAAAATGTCTTTTTGAAAAATTCGTTTCTTTGGTACGTTGTAACTTTTGGAGCATAGTTCCAAATGACTTGCAGCTTTGCACAGAGGTAACTTTTAATATACTTTTCGAAACAACTTCATGCTTTTGGGTGTGCTTCTAATTGGAAAAAAATGGTGGAGGTTTAAAGTAGTGTCCCTACATTGTAATTAAAAACATATTTTTTTATATTTTGTCATGCCGTGTTTGGAGAATTTGTTAAATCACCGATACAACAATTTTTGTAGATATTGATGTTATTGATCAATGGGTATAAGTATTATGTCAAATTATTATACTTTGACCTCTTTCCATCTAAATTGCGCAGTTTTTCGCACACCAGCGATTTTCACTCTAAAAATAAGCGCGACGTTTCTATAAAAAATATACATAGCGCAATTTACATGGAAAGAGGTCAATGTATAATAATTTGACAGGATACAACAGTTTTCCGTTAAGTAACATTTAAAAACAAAGTAATTTGTGCATTGAAATGAAAAGTGTTCCTTTACGTAAGCCCGAAATAAAATCATAATTTCAAAAAAAGATTACAAACATGATTTTTAAAAATCAGTTGTTTTACTAGCACATCACGAATTTTCAGAAGAACATCATGAAAAGCATTGTTCATAACTAAGTTCAACGCAACGAACATATAGCAAAGTTGCTAATACATTATGTTATGTTATATTGCTAATAAGTTTTATCATTTAGAGTAAACAGTACTTTTATTTCAAATGTTATGTATACATTCCTATCTTTAAAAAATAATAGATCACGTGATGAAGCATGTTTACTCGTTGTGTGATTGGCTGAGACTGATCAAGCGCAGGTAGATTTGAAAATGAGATTTTGAAAAATCAGTGAAAAGTCATTTAAATTTGTAAGTTGATACAGATTATAATATTACGTGTTAGAACAAAGCAATAATTACTGTATTTTTATTTAAAAATATAAAAAATGAAGGTTTGATTAAATTTCGTGGGTTGGCGCACAGAACACACAGGGAGCACAGCCCCTAGTAAGTTAAAAAAATTTATAACTTTTTCTGACAGCAAAAAAAAAAAAATTATGTAAGATTTTTTGTTCTTTCAATTGGCTAAATTATCAAACAAATATAGTCCAAACCAAAACTAACACATTTTTGTATTTGTTTAAATAATTTCATCTTAAAAAAATTATACAATTCTGGTAAATTTTTAATCAGTGCATTAGGTAAAGATGTGAAAGTCTACATAGAAAACTTAAAAAAAATCATTTGTACTCTCAATTATTCTTTTAAGCTAGTTTACAGAACTAATAAAGGATTAGGACACTTGCAAGTATTAAAATTTAATTTCTTATACCTATACGTCTTTTAGAAAAACTGTAAAACTGCAAAAATTGTAAAATAGTAAAAAAGGGTCATTTTTAAATGTTATCCTGATTATCTTTAAAAACTTATTAAAAAATTAATTACTGCCAACACAAATAACAAAAAGATATTATGCTAGATTATTAATCGTAAAAGTTTTAGATCTTGTTAATTATAATTAAAAGTGTTTTGCAATCGAAAAAAACACAATTTTTTTAATCGCGAATGCTCTGAAAATATTTTATCACTCAAAATAGTTAAAACTAAATAAGTAACGTTTATTATTTAATGTGTTTTACGAACATTTGTAACTTATTTAGTAGGTTTTATAAAACAATGAAAATTAATCAATTTTGTTATTAATTCTATGATTAGATGTTCCCATCTTGTAATGAATTTGCTTAATAAATTAGGTTAATTGTTATTCGTATTCTCACATCATCAATAAATAGCTAACCACAATGGAAAAGGACTGCACGGCAAATATTTCTTAGCAGCTCATCCTGTGATGTTAGTTCATAAGTTTTTATTTTAAAATAAGATGAAGTTGGTAATGTAGCTTTCCAAATCTAAAGATAATATAATCAGTATAGAAGAAAGTGAGAAAATTACAGAACAAGTGGAAAATAAAAAGTGACCCTTGTAATATTATGAAAAAAATTTCAGCAAAAAATGATACATAGTTATTAAAAGAATTTTTAAAAAGCTGTTTATTTTTTTTATATTTTTGACACTTAAAATTATCTAATTTAAACGTTTATTTTACTGCCTGTCCCTTATAACAGTAATTTTCCAAGTGTTGTGGTTATACCTCCATTGACTCAGACGATTATGTAAAACTAAGAAATTTACAACTTTTTTTAGAAGCATTTAAAAAAAAAATTTCAAGAGACTTTTTCTTCTTAAAATGAGCCAAATAACGAANATCAGTGCTGTTTTGTCGTTACAATCCTGGGAGACATGAGTTAAAGGTTGATTATTGATTAAATGCTCTACCTCAGCCAATAAGGTTATAAAGGAGCTTGTTCCTTTAAAATTACCGTCAGAGTTCTTTTACGCTTCTTATCAATCTCTCCCAAATGCCTTATGTAAAACTAAGAAATTTACAACTTTTTTTAGAAGCATTTAAAAAAAAAATTTCAAGAGACTTTTTCTTCTTAAAATGAGCCAAATAACGAAAAAATTCATTTTCGAAACAAAATTCAAAATTTTTGTTTTTGCTTAAACAATTGCTTATAACTTTTAGAGCATTTAATATAATAAGATGAACATAAGTTTACTTGATAACAGACTTTATGACAAGATTTTACGCTAAATTTTATAAGTGTGCTCTAAAATTTAGAGATTCTCATTTTTTTGCCTTTAATTGGAACTTTTTTAGTCCAGGGCCAATTAGAAATTAAACAGGAAGAATTATTCGGATAACATTTTTTTAAGCCATCTCATTAAAAAAATGTGCTACTGTACATTAATAAGTGCTTATTGCCAGACCAAAATATGGTCAGGTATTGTTTAAACAAATTTTTTTTTACGAATTCGTAAAAATTGTTTTTCGTCTAAAATAGATATTTTCATATTCTTTGGCACATTTGAAACAAAAACCTTTTTGGGATATATATACCTTAACCCCACAGTATTTGAGTAGAAAGTCCCCACATTATTGAAAAATGCGTTTTTTCCAATTTTTTATTTTCCATTATAATATGACTTTTGACATCTCTATACGCATATATAAAGGTTTTTAGTAATACCTCGTCAATTTAAGTATTTGTAAGTAAATAGTCAGTAAACAAAACATTAAACAAGCTTAATAACTCAAGAGCATTATGATGAAATTTCCAGTTACAGAATTTTCTTACTTTTTTTATAATTATTTGTTTCACTTCAAATCTTGCAATGCATTGCATCACGTCTGGAAGAATAATCATGTNGAAATTAAGTAATTTGCCTTTTAAAAAAAAATAAAGCCATCAAGTCAGTATTCCCAAACTCAATCTTTTTAAAAGAAAAAAATCCATCATTCCTTCTTCGTGAAGTGAAAAAACAGAATTTTGTTCTTTTAAAAAGTATAAATATCTTATTTTATTCTTTCGACCCTGAAATTTTCATTTTTCTACCACCCAAATTTAGTCTATTGGTTTAGAGTGTAGGAACTTTTCCTGATGAAAATACTTTTTGAAAAAATCTGCATTCACCAAGAATCGAACCCACGACCCCTAGAACAGCGTTGTATCAGTAAAAAGCACGCTATCCACTGAGCAATGTTGATCTCTAAAAAAGTGTGTTGTTACCGTAACTACCAAAAATCTGAAATTTATACGTATTCAGAGGTGCTTACGTATGTAGGAGGTGCCATAACTTTTTTCTCTTAGTTTTTACCTTAAAAATCATGATAAAGCGAAAAAAGTGATAATAAGACTTTCGTTTACGGTCAAAATAAGTCTTTCATCGCCCAAATTTTTTTACAATGACCTATGTATAGTTAGCATGTAGTGTTTTTTTCTTATTTAACCTTTTTTTTAATTTATTAAAAAAATTTTCTATAAGGCTCTGTACATTTTGGCGATCTCAGTGAGGAACAATTTCTCTCACTCGACGGCACCACCTGACATAGGTGCATAGTAAATAGAATATAGTAGTTAGTATTGATACTATCTACACTTATTAAAATTGTTATTTTAATTAAGTACATTAACAAATACTTTTTTCATGTATGTCAGATCGATGCAGATAGCTGTATTGATTAAACGGATTTTTATAATATGGTATAACCTCCAAATATTACAAAATATTATAAAATCTTTAAAATAAAGCAACATAGAGCAACAATAATGAGTTTTACAAGTTTTTTAAGGGGATTAAAAATATCATGACGCACACAAAGAAAGGTGTTGAGTTATGAAAAAACATAACCTTAATTTTTGATTTTTTCGATGTGCCTTAATGAAATGAAGAGGAAAAATCATGGAAAAAGTTATATTACGTTTAGTACAGAATAATAACAATGCAGAAATGATTTTCCACAGTAATGCGTGCACATAATCTCCAAATATTACAAAATAAACCATATCTTTAAAAGGAAGCAAGGTGAAGCAAAAATAACGAGTTTTACAGTTTTAATAAAGGGGAGAAAACATTGTGGCATATAAAAAGAGAGTTAATGAGTTATGTGAAGATATAAACTTAAATTTCAGTGTTTTTAATATTTCTCCGTAAAATCAAGGTGCAAAATTTTTGGAAATATTATACCATATTTGCAAAATTATTATTAATGTAGCTTACACCAATGATTTCAAAATCAAAACAAGCTTTAGAAACAAACCTTCAGTTTATTCAGACAGAAAATATTTTTATAATAAGAGACACGTTTTAACTCTTTAATAGCTAAAAGGGCTTTGCAGAAAAAGTTAGACAAAATATCGCGCTGCTATATTTCGAACGAGCATGGCGACCGAGAAACAAAATATAACAGGAAATCACCGTACATACGCTCAAAAATGGCTAAACACCCGTGTTTGAAACAGTAATCGAACACTGTGTAGCCCTCTTTATCCCTCTGAAAAGACAGGAGGAGAAAAACGCCCTTGGAGATAGCACTATTAACTACTCCCGTGTTCCGTACCTGAAACCGGGAAACCCTCTGTGTTTCTCCATCGATTGGAACGTATGCACGGGAATATACATGAAAAGGTAAACTTAAACGAACTAACAGCTATTTATCACAAAGAATTAAATAAAGACAGAAACATACAGTAACATTTTTCCCCTCTTTACAAATAAGTAATTATTGTTATTATTTTATTTTTATTTTTACGCAGTTCCAAATTTTATGAGTTTACGGATAGGACAAGAAAATAGACCATACACTGTTTATACTTCAGCTATGCGTAATTTACCGTCATTTCCAGTAAAAGTTTCCGTAATAATACCTTTTATCCAATGGTTTTGAGGTAGTTGATTATTTATCAATTAATAAAACCAAATTACCTACTTTCAGACGATAATCGGTATTAAATCATTTTTTACAAGGTAATAATGTTGGTAAGTATTCCCGTAACCAACGATGCCAAAAAGCATGCGCAAACTTAGACTGTAAATTGTAATAAGTAAAACGTACAGCACTAGATAACGAGCCAAAAAGGAAGTGATTTGGGATCAGTGCTGTTTTGTCGTTACAATCCTGGGAGACATGAGTTAAAGGTTGATTATTGATTAAATGCTCTACCTCAGCCAATAAGGTTATAAAGGAGCTTGTTCCTTTAAAATTACCGTCAGAGTTCTTTTACGCTTCTTATCAATCTCTCCCAAATGCCTCCCATGTGTGAGGTTGTTGGTGGGTTAAATTTCCAAGAAAAATTATTTTTAAGAGCAAGTTCTGATTGAACTTTTTTGTTTAAAGACGCGACGGCTTCTTTACTAACATCTTTACAATTAGTCCTGTTATCACTCAAAATTATTTACGGGAAATCCCTTTTTGTTGCAAACCTTTGAATTGCCATGATTTCTGAGTCTGTGCTTAAGCTATGTGCTAACTCAACATAAATTGTTCTAACGATTAAACACGTAAATAATAAGTCCCAGTGTTTTTCACGTCTACGACCGATCTTTACTCAAATTGGTCCGAAATAATCAAGACCACAAAATGTAAAGAGGCGATGATAATAATCAAGACGAAAGTTAGGGATATTCACCATTTCCGGATTTACAGAATGGGCTTTCAAAATTCTGCAGATGGTGCATTTATTCAGAATGTCTTCTTAAGTTTTCTAAACCTTAAAAGTCCAGAATTTTTGTCTTAGCTCGTTTAAAACGATTTTGGTGCCTTTATAAAAAAACTTTTCATGGTAATGCTTGATTAATAAACGAATTACTGGATGATCACCATCTAAAATCACAGGCACATATCTAACCTGTTTTCCTGGTATAAATTGAACCTGACTATTTATGAGTAAAAGATGTTGATCAACCAAAAATGAGTGTAATTGCAACAAACGGCTTGCTAGCGGTAAATTCTTTTTACTTTTAAGAAAATCAATTTCCTTTTTAAAAGACTTAGATTAAATGAATTTCAACCATAATTTTTTTGTATATTTGGAACGGTATAAATCAGAAAACTGATGTTTTGTGTCGAGCCAAATATCATGAGCNTGAGTATTCACAAAATTTGCGAAATCATGCAGCATAAGTTTTGGGATTTTCTTCAAAGTGTCTTTTAACAATTCGGGACAGTGGAGATAGTTTCCCAAGAAATTTAGACCCCCCACCTCATACATTCTGGCCACGGCCCTTACCTCCTCTGCTATGAACAACGGTATAAATCAGAAAACTGATGTTTTGTGTCGAGCCAAATATCATGAGCCAAAAAAATAATAAAAAATGGTTGTTTTGATTAATTTTGTCGAAAAAGAAAATCTTTGAAAATCTGGCAGATGAACACGATTTTAAGGGGTTGAAATTTCAACACAGTGATTTAGAGCGCAAACTATTTTTTTTCTGCTTGTACACTAGAATCCTTACGAAAGTCTAATTTTTTTAATGGCCAAAGTTCTTGTTCATACAGGAATTGAGGCCCGACAAACTACCGACTATTACTACTTAGAATTTCCGAATTTAATCTAGTTGCGTCATCTGCAAAACTTTTAACTGAAGGAATCTATCTCCATTCCAAGAATTTAGTTTTTTCAGAAATGTTACTCAAACGGTTTATTACAAAAATGTCTTTTACGAGTGGGCCGTTAATTATCCCAGTCAACACTACCTGAGAATCTGACCAAAACATACGATGAATTATACAAAACGAGTGCTCTCGCATGATTAAATCAGCAAGTTCTACCGCTAAAGTAGCTGCTTGAAGTTCCAAACCTTCAGTATAGGCTACAGCAGAGAAAGCTTGAGTACTCGCATCACAAAAAATATGCAACTCAGTGGATACAAACTTGCTATTCTTGAGTTTATAGCATCTCTATACCTTACAGAAATCAATAGTTTTAATATTTTTAAGCCATTATAACCAAAGTTCATTTTTATCTTTTTCTAAAGATTGATCTCATTTCACACCACTTTGCCAAAATTTTTGCATTAAAATACGTGAATTCATTGTTATCAGGGCAAGAAAACCAAGGGGATCAAAAACTGACATGAAACAAAATGATAAAATATCAGACCCTGTATATTACTGTCTTCCAAGAACTCGGTCTTTGCTATAATCAGATAAACCTATACCGGCTGATTTTGCTCAAAATTATCGACGAACCTTAATTCTGTAGGTTCATTGGAAGCCTAACCGTGCATATCCCAATTAGCTAATTTATTTATAAGTGTAACCTCGTTTATTTATTTTTCAGCCTCTGAAAATGAATCTGTACTGCCTAAAAAATCGTCCATGTAAAAATTCTTTACTATGCTTTCTACTATTTTTGGAGACGACTTTTGAAATAATCTTGCGTATTCGTTTTTGATAAAAAGCACATTTGTCGGGGATGATTGTGCACCAGAAAGTAAAGAGGACCTTGTGTATTCTTAAGGGGAACTTGAGCGATCTCTTTCCCTCCACAAAAATCTTTACACACCTCTATCTTCTCTTTTTATTTAAATTTTAAAAAACGTATCTTATATGTATCCTTCATAAGCAACTAAACCCTCTCTGAAACGCATTAAAACTCCCACAAGATTTCCCAACAAGTCTGGACCCCTAAGTATGACATCGTTAAAACTCACTGAACTAGACTTTGCTGCGGCATCGAGAATCAGGCAGACTCGTCCTGGTTTATTCGGATTGGTTACTTTAAAATGAGGTAAATACCACATCAGTTTATCAGGGAACGCTTCGGATTTTTTCGCAAAACTAAGCTCAAAAAGTCTATCCATTTCTTTATAGTGAATTTCAGCATAAGAAAGATCCCTGTAAAGTTTTTTCTCTAAATAATGTAACCGATTTAAAGCATTCATACGACTGTTAGGAATATCTTGTGAGATGTTTTTCCATAAGAGACCTACTTCTCAGATACCTGTCACATAATGGCTTGTCTCTTCTAGTATTTTTGACGCTGGGCTACCATGACAATACTGCATAGATTTTTTGCTCCTAAATCATCGGTTGTAAAATATTCTTTCACAAGGTCATGTAGGGATTTAAGAAAAATGGAATTACAAGCCGAAAAATTTAAGTCATTATCAGACCTCACCCTATGAATTGACCAGCCCAGAAAACAATTTGACATATAAAGAATTCTTAAAAATTTTAATAAATTCTTTGCAAATGATAAAATTAATGTATTCTTGATCTAATAACAAATTTGGAGAAGCAGGAGAGGGCTATATAAAAATACCAGTTTTAGATTTGCAAAGGTCTGATAAATTCTTTGTTAATTTTTGTGATGGTAGACCGAGATTTTCAATAACAAAAAAATTTTTAAGGTCAAAGAGATTAGTGGAACTTGCCATTTTATTCACAAAGGCTGTGGGATCTGAATGAGTAATTGTGTGTAAGGCAGTTTGAATAAAAAAACAAATCTGCTCTGATTTTAACGGCAGTCTTGAAGTCAATGACTGAAACGGTTGACCCTTCATCTGAAAAGGCATAAATATTTTGAAAAGATTTTTTGCCACGAACTTTGAGAGGTAAAAATTTTAGAAGTAGCTGTTCACAAAGTCATGAAGATCTCTCAACCATAGATGCTACATTTTCAATAGAATCAGTAAAAACAATAGGCCTCGTATTAACTTGAGTACAATTTTTAGAGCTTACAAGCTCGTTGATATTATTGTTTTGAAGTAAGCTGTTGTGTCTTAGCTTACAATGAGAACATCTGCTTTCAACCTTACATTCAAAACGTAAATGACCTTTCTCCAAACATTTAAAGCATACACCAAGTTTTCTCGCTATACTCCATCTGTCCTTTACAGACTTTCACGTCTAGTCATGACAAGCAGCAGTTGCAAGACTTCCTCGACCATATAAGATGCAGCGCAAATTTTTTTGAGTATAAAGAGAAAAGACTTTTAAACCAGCAAGAAAATTCACTCTTTGATTTAAATTACGAATGTTATTCTTTTTTTCGTTAAGTGTATTTACCGAACTTCCAAAATCTTGCAAATTAATTATTCCAGCAGATAGACTCATTTTAGCCTCGAATAATGGAAAATTACTTAGAACTTCAAAACGTGCCATTTCCTTGAGTATTCACAAAATTTGCGAAATCATGCAGCATAAGTTTTGGGATTTTCTTCAAAGTGTCTTTTAACAATTCGGGACAGTGGAGATAGTTTCCCAAGAAATTTAGACCCCCCACCTCATACATTCTGGCCACGGCCCTTACCTCCTCTGCTATGAACAGGCCCAACGTAGGAAAATCAATTACTTCATCTTATCTTGAAGTTGGTAACTTATTTTTTATAGAAATTTTTATTTAATGCATATTAATTTATTTGGTCTAGTTATAAATTAAATAAATAAACAATCGACTTAATAAAATAATTTTTTTTTATGTTTTTTAAAAAATCCAAGCAAGAAGTATATTTTAGTAGAGCACCCTTCTAATTCATTATTAAATATTTATTCCTACGTATTTAATTTATTACTTTTACAATAAATAAATAATTTTCAGTACAATTCTTTCATATTTTTAAAAAATTTTCTTGTAGTGTACAAACACAATCATTAATTTTTATTGTATTCAATTCTTTTAAAATTTTTTCATTCGTAATTCAAGTGGTTTTTTGACTTAAGGACGTTCTTCAAATAGTTTGTAGGGGAAAGTTTAGAGAAATGACAGTAATGCTAATGTGTACAGTAAAGCTAGCAATTCTTTTTCTTATGTGGATGTACTCATGTACACGCTTTCACGCGCACCTTATGCCCTCTTTCTAAATTTATTTAAAGCTTAACTTATGGGTCTATTTAAAAATTTGATAGGTTTTTCTAAAAGTAATCTTTTGTACCCAAATTATAAGGAAATTCTTACAAATCATATTAATGACATTTAATGAAATTTTTTCATATGGTTACATGTTAAATATCCATTTTTTTAAATGTATCATGTATCAAATAATAGTACAGTCAAACGAGCTGCAATGTTCGTGGATATTTTTTATGCTTTTTTAATACACGTTTGACGTTTGAGTAAAATCTGTCAAAAAAACCTATGTGTGATAAACGTCTTGAAGGTACATTCACTGGCATGTAACACTACCTTATTGAAGGAAACTATATTACAGGATGACTTTTCTTAATTTTCTATGTACAATTGTATTTTGGGTATTAAATATGGACGAGAAATAATGTAAAAAAAAAATAATTGTGGGAACGTACGTGATAGATGTCAGCGTGACGCTACAGATGTAATCAGCGTAGACAGTAAAATGTTGTTCTAAAATCGACGGCAGATCCCTGGCCAGCCTGTATATTATTTTTGTTATATTATGTCGTAATATATTGTTTACAATTGTTAACTCATTACATTTTAGTTAAAATCACACCCAATCAACGTAGGTATATTTATTGTTTTATAGGAGGTATTGTTATACTCAAAATTATATTGTTTGCCGTATAATTTTGTAGAAGTATAAGTTCATACTTGGGTACCCAAGCACCCACTGTCCACTGGTTTTTTTATAAGGAAATTGTCCTTATATTGATTTCAATAATTAGCACAACAATCAAAATTTTTTTATTAGATTTCAAAGGATATTAATCACTCTGAGATGAGTTGAATTTCACGCTTGAAGGCAAAATTAAGTCATATTTTTAACTTTAGTACTTGCTAAAATATATTAGAAAGGATTTTAAATTGTATTGTTTGCCATATGATTTTATAGAAGTGTAACTTCATACTTGGGTACCCAAGCAGCTACCGTTTACTGGTTTGATTTCATCTTCTTGTTTTAACTTTTTTTTTTATTTCGTTTTTTGTTCTTTTCGATTCTAATGTATTTTCCTATGTCTTTTTTGATTTTAGTTCTTTT
>NW_019379625.1:658391-674305 GCF_000648655.2 Copidosoma floridanum | reverse complement strand
TATTTATAAATTAATTAATTATAAGTATAAATTTTTAACATTTTAACATTATTTGCTTACCAAATTCGAAATAAGCATGCTCAAACACCATTTAAATCAGATGTAAGTCGATAAACAAGTATAAAATGATCCTACGTAATTTATTGATTAATTTGTTAAATTAATTATATATTTATTCAAAATTTTGACAGAATTTGTGTATCAAATTTAAAATAAGCGTTCAATAAAAATATTGACGCTTTAAGTCAATCGAATTATTGACTATCGTACGCGGAGTAACTGCCACCAATTTTGCCATGGTTGATAGTAAAGGAAGGGAAAACTAAATAAACAGCAAGAACAAATTTCTTAACTTATGTAACGAAATTGACTTTATTTGTTTTTGTTTTACCTTTCGAAAGGTCTCGAATAATATCGTCGCCTGGCCGTTCGCAAAAGATACACCTATTATCCCTTCTTATAGTAAATTTACAAAATACCTGCGCTGTGTTACTAATCTCACTTGCAGATGTTGAGGTGAGACGAAGACCTCGATTTGACGAAGAAAAAACGATGTATTTGTCGGTGCCTCCAAAAGGCTGCTCGTTGCTGATGAAGTCCATGGCAATTGATAAGTTGTAGTCTTGTCGCTCTCTCGAATCTCCAAGTTTGAAGAAGAGTCGACTCCGTGGCTTTCCAGTCGCTTGCTCCGGCCAAACAGAACGAAAAACCGAACTCGAATACGCCTCGCACCATCGACTACCTCAAGAAATTTTTCCCCACGCATAAGGAAAAGTGAGCTATCCTCGTCTAGTTAATACCTAACAACACACAGACTCACACGGAGAGAGCATACCTACTATTAAAATTACAAATTTACTCTCTACTCTTACAGCTCTCTCTCTCTCTCTTTCTCATACATCCGAACATACCGCCTGCCTTGTTGCGGCCAAGCAACAATCAAATTGATTTTCTACAAATTTTAAAACACAATCAAAATTAAGCCAATTTCTTTATAACCATCGCTCAACTTGATTTTAAAATTCTTAAAATTTGAACAAATTTCTCCCACGATCTTTTGAACTCACACCCCACATCTTAACCAATTAATAAAAATAAAAAAAAATAAATGAATGTTATTCTTTTTTTCGTTAAGTGTATAATAATAAGTCCCAGTGTTTTTCACGTCTACGACCGATCTNAAATAAATTTATCACTACAAAAAATAAATACTAAAGAGTGGGTTTTCAAAAGATCTTACAACAAATTTCTATACAATTAAAATTTTTACTTCATTATTCGTAATAAAATTAATTAAAATTGACGCAGGATTTCCTAGCAAATACATTTTTTCTACGCATTGCCTGGAGAGTTAACCAAAACAACTGACTACCACCTGCCTTGCTCTATCAACTTACTCCCATTTATTTGAGCAAGTGCGACCCCTTATTCCTGATCAACCGGCAACTTTATCAATTTAATGACTGGTCACTTGAATTCTGAAGCCGCCGTCTTGACTCTTACCACTCTCACCAACCCATCAGAGCCAGAGAAATACTCAATCACTCGACCCAATGGCCATCGACCAGCAGGAGATTGTTCATCACGCAAAATTACTACGTCACCTACTTGCAAATTCTCCTTTTCCATAAGCCATTTACTTCTCTGTTGAAATTGATTCAGGACTTCCTTGCGCCAGCGAACCCAAAAATAATTGCGCATCTGAGTAAGCAGGTTCCAACGCTGATGCAAGGTCAATCGTTCACCCGGATCAGAGCAGGACTCAAGAACAGACAGAGGTGCGGATCCAATAAAAAATGACCTGGGGTCAATGCCATACTATCCTCACCCTGCGAGTTTAAAGAGCACAAAGGCCGAGAGTTCAGACAGGCCTCAATCTGTGCTGCCAAAGTCGAAAATCCCTCGAAAGTAAGCGAATTCTCACCTACTACCCTACGCAAATGGTACTTAAAGGATCGAACGGCTGCCTCCTACAGACCGCCAAAATGAGGTGCTTTGGGTAAAATGAATTCCCATACAATCCCTTGTTCCGCCAGTCAAGCCACAACATCATTCATTTCCTTGAACGCTCCGTTAAAACGGCTCTCAATTTCTCGTGAAGCGCCTCGAAACGTGATACCATTATCAGAGAAAACCCTAATACAAACACCTCTACGAACAGTAAACCGATGAAATGCTGCAAGAAATGCCTCAGAAGAAAGATCCGACGCTACCTCGATGTGTACAGGTCTCACAGTCATGCACACAAAGATTGCCACGTATCCTTTGACCGTTTTGGCCTCGCGACCCTTAGAAAAGAGTATGGGAAAAGGTCCAGCAAAATTAACTCCTGTAAAGGCAAACGCTTGAGTTCCATTTAATCGATAGGAAGGCAAAATACCCATTTTTTGTTGAACTACCTTATACCAGCATGACGCGTACAAATCACACACTTCCTATAAACACTCCTGATCAGCTTGTTACCATGGACAATCCAATAAAAACGACCTACATAACTTCGCATGAGCGCAATCTCACCGTGCATGGTAATCAAATGAGAATACTCAACTAAGCGTCGAACCAACGGCTCATTAGCCAGCAACATAACAGGATGCTTTTCTTCAAAAGTCAATACAGAGTTTTGAAGCCTTCCACCAACCCTCAGCACTTTGTCTTTATCAAGAAAGGGCGCCAAGCGCATCAAACGCGAGATCATTGGTAACGAGCGCTTACTCTGCAAATGGTCAATCTCACGAGCAAAATGATGGCTCTCTATAAGTCTATAAAAGGAGACACGTGCCGCCCGCTAAGCCCAGGTTCGCGAAGCAACGGAACTCACATTTGCACACATACTCGCAGTCCAAGTCGCCACCGAAATATAACCACTAGCACTCTCAAAATCTTTGAATACTTTGATATTTGCCTCAACCATAGAAATATAAGCATAGAGTGAACAAGGGGTACTGCTTTATGTAAGTGGAAACGATAGACCCAACAAGAGAGATCACTGCCCGATAGTACCCTCTGTCTTTGTCTCGCCCAACTCTGATTGGCTGTCATCTACTGGACGTCTGACTTTTCACTCCTCTCTTGCAGACAATAAAGGTATAGGTATTTTAAAACTAATCACAGGGGTCAGCTAGAAAGAGACAGAGGGAACTATCGGGCAGCAATCTCTCTTGCTGGCTCTATCGTGACATTAGGCCTCTTGTTCACTCTATGCTTATATCTCTATGGCCTCAACTTAGTAAGTGTTTTAGATTCTACTTTAGCCGAACTCTCCTCCACTTCGTTAGCCACAAGAGATGCCACGGCCTGGGAACCCTCTATGGATGCCGCCAACAGAGATGGAGAAACATCATCACCTAGCCATGCAGGGCCATGCCACCATAATTCACTGAGAGCTAGGCGCGATGGTGTAACTCCTTGAGTAGCAATATCTGCAGGATTGTCGGCAGACCTCACGTGACTCCATGTGACACGAGAAAAACGAGTTAACACCTCACTAACACGATTGGCAACAAAAACAGGCCAACGTGACGGATAAATCTTCAATCAGTCCAACACAAACTGGGAGTCGTTCTAAAAGGAAATACTTTTCGGCTTCGTTTTAAGCTGCCCAATAATAAAATCTGTCAAATGAGCAAGGAGAACAGCCCCACAGAGCTCCAACCGTGGAAGTGACTGAGTTTTAACTGGAGCCACCTTGGACTTAGCCATCAACAAAGTAGATTTTCCATCAGAAGTTACACAATAAACTGCAGTAGCGTATGCCCTTTAAGAGGCATCGCAAAACCCATGGAGACTTCAGTGTTCAGTTGATATGACTCCCACTGCACGAACAATCCTAATATCACTCAACTGATTCAATGAATCACGAAATACCAACCAACGCCTCTCTAAGTCAGCTGAAAGAGCTACATCCTAATCCAATTTTTCAATCCACATATCCTGCATTAATATTTTTGGCACGACAATTATAGGAGCTAAGAAACCAAGAAGATCGAATAAACGTGCAGTCTCCGATAAAACAAGCCTTTTCGTGATCTTAACAGAAAGAGTAGGAAGATTAATCTTAAAACGAAATTCATCTTCATTTGGACTCCACTTTAATTCTAAAGCTAAAACAATCTCATAGATATCTACAGAAACCTTCTCCTCTGACAAGCCCTCGATTCCTTCCAATAGTTCAACTATATTCGACGCCCATTTACCGAGCTGCATACCAGCACTAGCCAACAACGAAACCAACTGATCATGCCGAAGAGTTGCCTCTCCCAAAGTATCAGCACCCGCAAATATATCATCCACATACACCTGTGACTGAAGAATAGCAGCCGCCTCAGAGTGCGTTGATTTACCCTCCTCAGCCAACTGCAACAAGGTACGAATCGCTAAAAATGGAGCAGGAGCAGTACCATAAGTCACCGTCGACAATTGATACTCTTGTATGGATTCGGACCTGTTGGAACGCCAAAGGATATTCTGCCATCTCCGATCCTCAGGATGTACGAGAATTTGACGAAACATTTTTACTATGTCTGCGGTAAAAACAAACCTAAAAAAACGCCAACGAGTAATCAACGCCGCTATCTCCACCTGCAATTTTGGTTCGGAATGTAGAAGACTATTAAGCGATAAACCGCTAGAACACGTTTGCGACGCATTGAACACTACGCGTAATTTCTTTGAACCATCATTTTTATAAACTGCATGGTGAGGTAAATAACACAAAGCCGTACTCTTTTCCGACTGCGATGTGCTCCTCATGTGATCTAACTCTTGATACTCGCGCATGAAACTATCATAAGCCTCTTGTAATTCGGATGATCCTTGCCGACGTTTTTCTGAACGAAGCAAATACGCTAAAGCTATCTCCTTCGAATCTCTCAACGAAGCATTAGAGTGAAATGGAAGTCGAACTATGAATCAACCTAACTGATCGCGTTTGGTGGTCCGCTGAAAGAACTCTTTACAATATTCATCATTCCTTGGCAAAACTTTAGTATTGGGCACCTCTTCGATCTCCCAAAATTTAACGATTACCTTATCTAAACTCTCATCAACACGAATGTGATGAGCGTGCACAGTCGAATGACTCTACGAATTAATATCAACAGATCCAGTGAGGATCCAACCAAACACCGTCAGTTGAGCTACCGGTACCCCGATCGGGCCACGTCGTATACTCTCCCTCAATATATCGGCATAAATGTCAGCACCAAGAATAGCATCAACGCGACCGGGTAAACTATATTGCTCGTCAGTGAGCTGGATTCCACTCAAATACCGATTGTCCGGAATCTCTGTCACTCTACAAGGAATAACTCAAGATAACTCACCAAGAACCAAAAATCGATGCGAACTCACGAATTCTCTATCCACACTGGAGCCGATCAGAGCAGTGATCTCGTGCGATGCCCTAGCAAAAACCGTTGATCCAATGCCTGAAATCGTTACTGAAACCCTATTCCGAGGTAATAACAAGCAAGAGGCTACGTTCTCTGACAGAAAAAACCGTTCAGCACCCGGATCTATAAGTGCACTAATAACACGAGATCCACCTT
Organism: Copidosoma floridanum; assembly: GCF_000648655.2. The sequence goes on along the minus strand of NW_019379625.1, from coordinate 668,759 downwards.
TCGGATTTTTCAATATAATATTTGCTGTAGCAAGTAGAACTCGACCATCAATTGAAGCCGCAAAAGCGAGTGTCGATCCACCAGCAGTGAACTCCTCACTACCATTCGAAGAATCGGAATGAACTGTCTGAGCCTGATATGCTCCTGTCTGCGAAGCAGCCAGCCCTGGGCCCCCAGCAGGCTACAAATGCAACAATGAATTATGACGCTTCTGACAATAACTACAACAGCGCTTCGAGGAACAATCAGCGAGACGGTGTCCCCTCCCCAGGCAATTTAAACATAAATTTTTTTTTTTACAAAATTTGAACCGCGCATATGCATCCAACGATCGAAAGTTTCGCACAAATATACATAATGCATGCCCTGACAAAATACGCAAACCTCTCAAGCATTCTCATTCGTCACGTTGGCCACGACAGCACGAAACTGATTCCTCATCGCATCACCCGATTTACTGCTCGATTCGGACCGAGAAAATGATTTACTTCTTGAATCAGAGCGAAACTGGTCTACAGATCGGGCTCGACGCTCCATAAAGGCAATTAATTCCTTATACTGATCGAATGCATCCTTGCCCTCCTGTGAAACATTCCACGACTCTCGCGTGCCCGAGTCAAGTTTACGCACAATGCAGTGAACAACAAAATTATTACACTGCTCTATAGGCCAATTAAGATCGACGAGTGCCTGTATGGTTTCCTCTGCGTGATTAATAATAGCTGAAAGATCATCCACTCGGCGTACTCGAACCGTGGGCAACTGAATAAGGTTTTCCAAATGAGTTGCAAGGCGTAAACGACGATTATTATAGCGCCGCAGCAAACGCTCCCAAGCGCCAGAGTAATTCGTCTCAATAACTGCGAGCCCTTTTAATCTACTAGCAGCAGCACCCTGCACCGAATTCAAAAGATGCTGCAACCGAATAACTCCCGATATGTTTGTTTGTTACTGGATTACGGCTTCGAAACGTTGTTTAAAACTCTCCCAGTCCTCCTGTCGAGCAGAGAACATGGGAAGCGAAAGCGAAGGCAAGGTTGAAACGGATGTCGTTACAAGACTAGGCTCAAAATTAAGGCCCAAATGACCCAGAGGCATTGACTTCGCATTATTAAGTGCACGAATTTTTGTTGCCAACAACGAACGAGCATCAATATATGCAGTTTCCGTCCGTGCATAACCGTCCTGACGAAAATAATCATGATCCATTAATTGATCCTCATACTCCATGAGTGCATAATGCTCAGTCACAAACGTTGAACAATATTGCTCCAACAAGGGCGCACGCGACTCATGTTGCTATATAGTCTGTTTAGTCGGACCGGCTTTCTTAAAAGTATTTTGTGCGAAATTAATAACTAACTGTGCGCAGTCTGTGCCATCGTGCCAATCTCGATTTACTCGCAACAAGGAACGAAAAGTCGCTATACTTTCTTTACAAAAAAATAACAATAACGCAAAAAATCCTTCACCGTAAAATTAACAATAAGAAAGTATAAAAGTTCCAATCTTCTCGTTGAGCATCTAAAAAAAATTTTAAGATCAAAGTTAAAATTCCTACGAATATGTTTACAAGGTTCCAAAAGCACGTTTTGTATTAAAACCACAACAACAACCCAAAAGTACGGCTCAGCCAAGCGTCTACTTATCAGTATACAGCGAGCAGGTATCTCAAGCATCGACGATGACCTCTCCGTGCTCAATGTGTAGCACGTACATCAGGTATAATCGCCGAAGGTAAACAATCGTGACCTCGAAGTTGTTGATGCTTGCCGTCCTCTATCGTCATGCAGCAATGCGACTTCGCTTCGAGTATCCAATCAAAGCAGCCCCACTATAACGGTGCTCAACCAGTCGAGATCACATCCCAGAAAGACGGGAAAGGGCTAAGTTCCCAATGAATCTGAGTTTAAAATAACTGCGCTGTGAGTACATATTTTTGTTACAACTCACAGTAAATGCACCGACACAACGATACGAAGAAAAAACGTTTCCTCTCACTGTCAACCACGCTCTGCTACCAAAAATGTTGACGCTTTAAGTCAATCGAATTATTGACCATCATACGCGAAGCAACTGCCACCAATTTTGCCATGATTGATAGTAAAGGAAGGGAAAAACTAAATAAACAGCGAGAACAAATTTCTTAACTTATGACACAAAATTGACTTTATTTGCTTTTGTTTTACCTTTCGAAAGGTCTCGAATAACATCGTTGCCTGGCCGTTTGCAAAAGATACACTTATTATCCCTTCTTATAGTGAATTTACAAAATACCTGTGCTGTATTACTAATCTCGCTCGCAGATGTTGAGGTGAGACGAAGGCCTCGATTTGACGAAGAAAAAACGATGTATTTTTCGGTGCTTCCAAAAGGCTGCTCGTTGCTGATAAAGTCCACGGCAATTAATAAGTTGTAGTCTTGTCGCTCTCTCGAATCTCCAAGTTTGAAGAAGAGTCGACTCCGTGGCTTCTCAGTCACTTGCTTCGGCCAAACAGAACGAAAAACCGAACTCAAAATACGCCTCGCACCACCGACTACCTCAAGAAATTTTTCCCCACGCATAAAGAAAAGCGAGCTATCCTTGTCTAGTTAATACCTTATAGCACACAGACTCACACGGAGAGAGCATACCTGCTACTTAAATGACAAATTTACTCTCTACTCTTACAGCTCTCTCACTCTCTTTCTCATACATCCGAACACGCGCCTTTAAAAACCATTGAAACGATATGTAACTCGATATATACATATATAATGATCTTATGTAATTTATTTATTATTAATTTAATGAAGTATTATACTTATATTGTAACGTCCGAACTTAAATAAGTGAAAGGCGGAATTAGTAGATTTGTTCTACAAACAAAAAAATTTAACTTTTGTTCGCCAGGAACCAGCCATCAGGCCAAAGGCCTTATTTGCTTTTACTTACAGTATACTTTTCTTTTAAATCGTTGACTCGGCGTTGTGGTGTTAGGTTTTACCGAGCGATATGTATGGAGTGGTGTACGCTGAGCTGGTGTTGACCTACTGTTAGCGTTTATGTCTTATGTCATACGGTAGTAGCGTATCTTATTCGTCTTTTCATCTCACGTCCTTGTAAAAGTCTTTGTCATACGTTGTCTATTTAATTTTTCCTCGATATTCAATTTATTTATCAAGATAAAAATTATGTGTCAATCAATTAGAATTTTGGATGTTACAACGTTTTATAAAATTTAGTAATTGGAATGTTTTTAATTTAAGATAATGAGCTTGATCAATAACTAAGTTATGTCTTTCCTGATAATTTAATAAATTTATAAAAGCCAGAAATAGTTAATTTTACAAATAGTATAAATAATAGAGTTTTAGATTTGCGTTCACAATGTTATACAATTTATAGTTTCCTTAACTTAACTTACTTCTATGATCGTGGGTTAGCCGCTGCTTGTGCACACGCAGTCGCAAGATCTTACAAGGTTGACCGCAACGATGTTCTTTATCCTACACGGGAGCACTCGTGGCGATGGCAATAATTAGGCTTCTGCTTTTAATGCCGGAACCCAAGTTGACGGTCCTTTCTTTTTTGTTTTTCCTTGATTCACTTTTTAGGCAAGTTTACAGTGTCCTGGTTTGCTCAAGCTTTTCTCACACAGCTTAGTCACCGAACTAAGTCTTACATCCGCTTAAAAGACGCAACAGAACTCACTCACTAACCTTTATAGTTACATTGGAGCACTTGATAAAAGAGAAAAGTCGAATATTGTTATGTGCGAGAAGTTTCATACTTTTGCGTTTAAGGAGGACGCGTCAAGTTGGGGACGTGAACAATTAATCAGTGCTTAACCTAATTACCCTTGACTGACACGAGCACAGTTGTGGTACAATAATTTTACATTAATTGATGGTTAAAACTGCTGATCTCCCGGATTTTACATTAAGTAAAAGTTGCTGTCGAAATTGTGTATGATATTTCTTGTGTACATCCGCAGTAAAGAATGTTGAAAGTGTTGATTTATCACATTATTTGCTGTACTGATGCGAATTGATGTTGTAAGATGAGCGTTTTATAAGATTGTTTGAGGTTGCTCGCGTAGTTTTAGTTTTGTGACGGTAGCGTGTTTTAAAAGAAGTAAGTTATATGTCACGCGATTACAGAATCAGGTATACCGCTCGATGGTTCGAGATCGCTGAGCTTTTGCTTTTTCATAATTTAAAAACGAAACTCTGTGTTTTGAAGTAATAAATATCAAGTATATGACATGGGATGTTACAATGTAATTATGTGACATTTTAACATAATTTTTTTATCCAATTCACAATAAGTGCCCTTAAAAACTATTGATACGTTCTGCAACTCTATTGTATATGTTTATTATAATAACTTATTTACTTATCAAATAAGTTATTTATGACAGTAACTATTAGCATTATTTTATTGTAAAAAAATCTTACGTTTGAAAAAAATCAGTTGGTATATAATGTATCAAATGCATAAAATACTAATATTTAATGCGTAATAACGGGCCTTACATGATTATTATCCAAATTAAATCATTTTTATCCTAATTAAATTTTTTTTTTTTTAATTTATGGTTAAGAAAATATATTTATCATTTGTAAGGTCAGTTAAATAATTTAATAATTCAAAACTGTAGAATGCTGTACCAGTAGAATACTTAATGTAGACAATAAGAATTACAGTAGTCATAACATCTCGATAGCCCTGCGGTTCAAACGCTTGGCTCTCAATCAAAAGGTCGTGCGTTCAAGTTCCGGTGGCTATTTTTTTTAGGAGGAAGAGGCTTCTAATAAGTGACTTTCGTTTTATGGAAATCTGTCGTTTTCAAAATTCCAGCCCCCCAAACTCGCGACATGATAAGCTTCGTTCTAAAAATGACGGGTTTTGACGCTCGAAAGGAAAATTATTTCCCCTTGTGCTCAAGTTACGGTCGTTTGATGGAAAGCAGTTTTGAAAATTCTGAATATTCAGATTATGACATGCTCCGTCATTAGAATGATTTGTGCGCAGATTGATATTATCATTAAAATAGTTAAGAGGAGACCGAACTTTGAAAGAATCATTACCAGTATCAAGTTGGTGGAAATTTACTCTAGGCAAAATTCTGTGCAATGGCACTGACGGTGAACGTAAGGATAAATTTTTGTGCTAAATTGAATAAGCACAAGAACATTTCGGGGAAGGCTCTTCATTACAATCAATAAAATTTCCGAATTATATTAAGTTATTAGCCGATCTTTTCGAAGATCGACGATCTGGTTGTTCTTCTGAGCGTGGGAGAGCTGCCGTAGACGTGCCTCACCGAACTCGTCGTCGAGAATCTCATGTTGGGGTGCACAGGCTCGTAGGGCCACAGAACGGGATTCGTGAGAGCTTGGGAGAGCCCCAGCAGAAGCGCCTCGCCAAGGCAGCACGTCGTCCACGGCAAGCTCGTCATCGAGAGCCTCACGCTGGGGTGGACGGGCTTGTGGGGCCGCAGGACGGAACGCACGAGACTGGGGTGCGTTGGCTCGCTGAGTAGCAGGATTGGAAACACGAGAGCGCTTCTTTGGGACGCTGTGACGTATTTTAGGCCTTACTCTACAAGCCATCATCAACACAATTTAACACTTTTTTTTTTCTTCTCTTTTTCTCGACACCAACTAGATCGATGTGTCCTGTCTCTGTGTTTCTCGGTCAATTACTACCAAAATGCCTTTTTAATTTTTTTTCTCAACATTTTGCACTGGTTGGAACTAAATTAAAAATGCTTATTGATAGAAAATTTTTTGCTTTATATGATGGTATTTCTATTTTTACTGTATATCAAACCGTTACGAAATACAAACAAAACAAACTTTAAAACACAATTTTAACATTATGAGATCACTTAAAAATATTCATAACTATTCAGTTTTAAATCACTGGGCTGAATTACATATAATATAAAAAACGCCTAATTATCGCTCAATTTTCTAATTCAGTAGTTTCTCAGTTGATATTGATAAGTAATAAGAACAGAGCACAGATCGGCGTATGGCGAGGCACAATCCATAAGGTCACCGACTACGAATCTGAAGAATGTGGGTTCGATTCATAGAGTTAGTAAGATTTAAAAATTTTGTTTACATGTTCTATATATTCATACATATATATATATATATATACGTGTTATACATTCACATACATTATATATAATATATTCACATATATTATATACTAGCGGCCCCCCCTCTCAGCTTCACCCAGGACTCACTGAATGTGTCACCGTACTCAGAACAAATATCTTCTTATTGACACGTAAAAACATATTTGTTCAGAATCCATGCAGTTTATTTGATCATGTAGAAAGCTGTAAAAAGTGGAAAAAATATAATTATTCTTAAAGGTACTGTGCATTCCTTATGCCATAAAATAATCATTGGCCCTAAAAGAGCGTTGATTTGCAGTTTTTTCCGTACAATCCATGAACAGGGCTATTTTTTAAAGCTGTAAAGATTTAAAACTTACAAAAAAAATACAATTAAAAAAAATTTTTTTCTTTTACTTCACAACTTTATTATCACAGCAACAGAGTTCTGAAACTTAATCTCTACATTTTTAATCACCACAAAAATACGAATACATATTCTACCTATCCAAAAACCTGGAAGATTCAAGAGTTTACTATGAGGGCTATGGTGAAAGGGTAAAGCTAATCTCTCACTTAGCAAATTCTTTATTTATCGATTTTAATGCTGCTTAAATCTCGATCAATGTTCAGTGTCATTTTCTTGACGCCTAAAATCGTGTTCATTATATGCATTTGAAGTTTTCCTTTTAATTTGACGTCTTGCTACTTTTGGCATAGTTAAGACTTTTGTGAGTCCTAAAGGCTGTTTTTTTCAACTTTATTAGGTTGTAATATATTTGTTGGCAATTAAGGTAGTTCGACGTTCAATGACCCTGAAAAGAACGAGTGAGCTTCTTAAGTAAACTCTTTCTTGACTGAAGTTTTCAGCAAACGTAATTGCCTCTATACCACAGGGTGACCTTCTCTGGCCTATTGTTGTAGCACCACACTGATTGGGAGGAGAACTATAATATTTGAAGCTTTGGAACTAGTTGTAGAGCTCTTTTCCAACGTCTCCTGGTATAACGTCAAAGACGTTGGTGTCTAAAGCACCTTTTTTTACAGATTCAGTTGTTTTAGTAATCTTTCGTGATGCCACTGAATGAATGTTTTGATTTGATACTTTTGAAATAGTAGTAAAAATGTATTTATGGGCAAGATAGTTTAAACTTAGGTGACCCTTAAAAGAACCGATGAGATTGATGGTTAAGTAGGGAACGTAAATACTTATAATGGCCTTGAAAAGGGATGGTGGTGAAATTTTCAGTTATTCCTTATTATTATTCTTGATGATGGAGGGCCAGCTGCGGGTAGCTTGACTTCAATCCTTGGAGTCTCTGTGTTCGGAGACCGTACTAGAGGGAGGTACGCCGCTGATCAAAGAATATCTCGTCTTCAGGTCGTTCCTTGCATAACCAACTGCTAATCATTAGTCTGGAAAGTGGGCCTGGAGAATACCTTCTCTATAGGTGTGCCATTGGGACAACTACTAAGAAGGAGGCAGTTGTGGCTGCCTGTATTCATCAGGGCTGTTATTCTTGGTTTGCATTTAAAGTCAAAAATTCTCTGACGGCACCAGGCCAGATAATTGAACGGCCACAAAACTCTGAAGTGTTGTAGCAAGTTGTGCTCTGGCTAGACACGTCTCCTGGTATTCCCTCGGAGACGTTGACGTTCAAAACGCTTGCCTTTCTGTGGCACTTGGTTGTCGTGGCTGGGATGAAAACCGATTTATGTCACTTGTCCAAGAAAGAAAAGTAAAGAAATCGGTAACCAGGATGCCCAGCTGTTTGACTAACAACTCTGTTCTTGGTGTACTGCTGATGAACGATTACGATAATCGACTTTCTTTTTTATGTGATGTAGGAAACCTTCTATAGGCACCTTTCAGATAGAAAGGTAGTGCCAGATTCTTAGTGGCTAAAACCTACCACCAAATGGAGGACCAGCCGGGTTGGCTTTACACTCCTAAAGAGAAAAGGAAGTTAGAGAAGCAGTGAAAAAGATTAGAAAAATGAAATTGGACTGCGGAGAGTTGGAGCCAAAATAGAGTTCATAGAGTAGAACTAGTTTAGCGCTGACAAGACTCTAGCAGGGTGTAACCCAAATTATAAGAGTTGGATTTTCTTACCAGCTAATGGCACTGAGGGGTGTGCTGGATGAGTTGCTAGTTCTGAGTGACAAGCAAGTTGCAGGGGCCTTTCACCCAGTCGGAAGATTTAGGCGTATAGCCGTCAAGTGAAGAGATCAGAGGATTTGTATGTGAAACTACAGACTCCCGGAGTTTTGCTGCAAAGATTGGCACAGCTTGAGCAGGAGAGATGATGGAAATTTCCTTTAGAATTTGGTTATTCCTGATAAACCAAGGGATGCGTAGAGAGGATCTTAGTAGCCTCATGAAAGTGCCTTGAAGGCGCTTTAGGCCACTGGACGTGCCCCAGATAGATATTGCGTAGGTGCTGATGCTGTGGATGATTACCAAAAAGGCACGTAGCTTGGTCTGGTGAGAGACCTTTTAGTTATTGAAGAAATGTCGTAGCAAAAAAAAGCAGCCCTTGCCTTGTGCTAGGTGCATTGAACGTGTTCGTTCCAGGTGAGCTTTCTGTAGAAGGTGACGTCAAGATACTTGAAGGAAGTGCTCCACTTAATTGGACGAGAGTTGACTATAATCGAAGGAGGAGTTTGGTTTCATTTGGAAGCAAATATAGCTTTGTTTTTTCCTTCATTGATGGGAAGACGCCAGGACTTGTACCATTCAGTTAAACGGATTATGTGCTTGTTAAGCAGGTTGATGCAATTTATAATCGTCTTGGTTGCGCGGATCACGGCGATGTCATCTGCATGTAGGGCTGTTAGAATGCGACCATCGTGTGGGATGTCATAGCAGAAGATGTTGAAGAGTAGTGGAGATAGCTTGGCCCCTTGGGGAACTCCTGCTGTCACAACTCGTGATGTAGAGAGTGAACTGCCGATCCTAGCTTGAAACGACCTTTTAGATAGGTAGGAGCGTATGACTCCAGTGAGATAGTGTGGAGAACCAAGCTGGATAAGCTTATAGATGAGAGCTTCGTGCTAGACTTGATCGAAGGCCATGGCATTGTGATGTCGTTTGTTGAGTTTGTCAGCGATGAATTCGGTCACACGTAGTAGCTGGTGACCTTTTCCGTCTTCCTTCCATAAGCCAAATTGTGTGTCCAGAACAATGTTGTTTGAAAAGGTAAATATCTCAAGTCTGGTTAACGGAACTGCCTCCACAACTTTTCCAAGTGCTGGGAGAAGGCTAATTGATCTGTAGCTTTCGGTTACTGTTAGCGGCTTGCCTTGCTTCGGTATGAAGACGGCCACAGCTTATTTTCAAACTCGTGGAAAATGATTGAGTCACACGATGGCATTTATCATGTTGGTGAGCGTGACAAGGTGCTTTCTAGGAAGGATTTTCAAAGTTTTATTCTGGATGCCATCATTGCTAGGAGCTTTTTGATTTTTGAGATTGCGTATGACCAAGATGACTTTGGCCGGGATGTAGTGATGAAAATTGGCTGATGTAGGAGTATAGCTAAGCGTCTTGTTGGAAATGTCTTGGTATGTATCAACCAGATCCTCCAGGCTGGGGAATGGTGAGTACTGCTTTTGCAGGGAGTCAGCGAACCCCTCGGCTTTGTCAGAATCCAACGTCAGAGTGGCATTTCCAGCTGTGATGGAGGGGATCATTGTTTTCCTATTCCAGAGCTTTTTTATTACCTTCTGGGCACTTTTTTCTGTGAAGAAAAATATTCTTAAGTAGCTTTTGTCTAAATTTAAAGCAAGTATTTAATAATCTATTAATCTCTATTGTATATACAGCGATTTTTTTTTATTATTGCTTTATTGATTTTTCCTTTGGTAATTCTTTCTTATTCTAAGTAAATGTAATTACATTCCTTCGGGCAAAGATAAAAATTGTTGTAGGTTAAAACTTACTTTTATTTTATGTAGATTAAAATTGTAAGCTAAATAACATAATTAACTTGCAATCGAATTAACTTTAAATAATATTAGGACTCGCAATTACCAGTGAAGGGGTAGATTTAAATAAAAAAGTACAATTAATTATTCTCTTTCTTACATTTATCAACTTTTGTTTTATTCTCCCCCGTCGCTCCACCCCTCGTGACGTACTTGCGGTTTCCTCTACACTACATGATGCCACATCACATCACTATGCCACATGTTTTAAATTTTATGAATTTTTTTTCTTTTATTTTAACCAATTCCAAAAAAAAAAAAAAAA
>NW_019379625.1:620094-649508 GCF_000648655.2 Copidosoma floridanum | reverse complement strand
CAATAAATAAAAAGGTAAAACTGCTAGAAAAATTATTGAAAATTAAAAAAAAAAATTATAAAGTGGTTCTAACAGTTATTTTTATATTGTCAAATTACTAAATTATCAATAAATAAATTAATATTTGATAATATGTAAAAAATCTGCTGTAAAATATATAATTTTCTGACAAGTTTTGAAAAAAAATTCTTTCACAAAAAAACATTAGCTTATTAAATAAATAATATAATAATTGATATAATTTCCAGTTAATCAAATTAACCAATAAACAGTCAATAAACAAATAAAATGAAAAATAAGTTACGAACCATACCACAAGAATAGGTTATTAAATTTCCAATTTTGGCATCGTTCGTAGCACAGTGGGTAAGATACATGGCTTTTGTATAGTAGTTAGCTGGTTCAAATCTCAGGGAAAGTTCTTTTTTCTTTTTTTTTGCAATTAAATTTAAAATGTGTGCTGTGATGGCGTGACATGGTATGGTGTGGCGTGGTATAGTGTAGATAAGACTAGCGTGGGGCAATGTAGCGAGATGGGGCGTGGTGAGGGGAGACCAAAAAGAAAAAAATCTACTTCCGTCACATATTATTTTCTGAAGGTCAGAATTCTAAAGTCGTTGATTTTCTCCAGCGCATAACTTGGCTATAGAAGTATAGTTTCCAAAATTAATCTCTAACTCTATGTCGTGTGCCGCTAGTAAAAATGCTGGTAATGAAATGACTAACTTAATTTTGAAAAAGGAAACAACCTACAACTTTCAAACGAACAGCTGATTGCGTGCCGTTGGTACAAATATCGATAGCCGAGTAGCTAACTAACTTTCTTTACAATCATCAATCTTGTTCCCACCTTAGTGCTCCGTCTCTAATACTTCTTATAAAATCCCTAGGCTGCTGCGTGAGAGCTTAGACCCGAACATAAAATTTACTGTAATGCTACCTTCATCGTAACACAGAAAAATACCATTTATTCATATTTATTTGAAATAAGTCAATCAAATCAAATACTGTTACTAGTTAGAAATACTGGAAGTATCATTTAATAAAGTTTAAATAAGCTGACTGCCATAGTCCCACTCAATATCAAAGTACACTTTTTGTTCCTATTTATCTCCTTTTGTTTGCTTTAAGGACTGTCCGGCAGACAGACATAAGACAGACCTTTTGGACTGTCTTAAGCTATGTAACTGAAACATGGATTCATTAAATCCTGCAACGGTTTGTTCAAAGCAGAAATGTTTAGCTCTGTTTGTGAATTTGCTAATTTTTTAAATATATTAGTCCGAAGAACTGGCTAAACTAGTTGTTCCAAAAACAGTTTTTTTATGACACATGTGAGTTTTTTTATGATACATGAGAGCTCCCCTAAAATACTTTCCTACTGTGGTATTAAAAGCTGCTGTAATACCTTTCGTTCAACCAAGTCCTAAATTACATAACATGATTTTAATGAGAAAGTATCAAAAAATTGATCACCAGAGTGCAGTATGTTTTATTACCTTATTTTCCATTGTCTCATCCTTTAGTTTTTTTTGCACTATGTTGTAAAAAAAGGTTTTTGATGACATCTTTTTGCTAACTACTTTTTGTCACTGCAACACATACATATGTATACACATAATATTATAAAGGCGCACAGTGATTTTGTTGGCTAGGTTGCGCTTCGGTACGCGGCAGACAGTGGTTCGGTTCCTGGTTAGTACGACTCTTGCGTGCAAGTACCTCTGTAAATTTCCACATGTACTTTTTCAACATGCAATGCTTTTCGTGAAAAAGATAGGCAACTTTCCACAGCAAGTTGCTTACCACAGAGATCCTTCGGACTCGATGTGGTTTATATGAGATCATCACCGCACTAGCGAATTAAAAAACTGTATCCAATATTGTAAGAATGTAATCAATAATGTTAAAATATGTAACGAATAAAGTAAAAATGTGTCTTTTCAAATAAGGCTTATGAACTCACTTACAGTAAAGTTTAAAAAAAAAAATACTACGTTGGTAGGTATTTATTGACAAAAAATAAAATAAAAAAATGAAAATACATACAAGTACACAATGTGCACAAACCAATCAACAGAAAATACCTTGTACTTGGCTTTTAAATAAAAAAATCAAAATTATTATTTGCCAAATTTACGCCAAGAACTTTTTTATCTTTAGTACATGTTGATCTAGTAGCAATTTTGCCAAAATATAACTAAATAGTTTTAAAAATTATCTTGTTGTTTTGACAAGGTAAATGAAAGTTGGAAATAATAACTTGAGTGGTAATGCTATCAAGTATTTATTAATATAAATAGCTTTTGATGTTTCGGCCCATACAGTTACATGATAACTAGCAGCCTCCCGTCTCGACTTCACCCAAGACTTATTGCATGAAACACCGTAGTATGTTGATTCATCATGTAAAAAGTTTTCAGTTAAAAAAGTTACTTAAATTCTTGAAATTTCTTGAAACAAATTTCTTCTTATCAAAAATATTTTTGTTCGAAATTCATGCAGTTTATGTGGTCAAACAATTAGCTGTAAAAAGACAAGAAAAGTTCTTTCCACTATAAAATAATTTTTGTCCCTTAAAGGTTGCTAATTTTCACTTTTTCACGTTACAATAAATAAAAAGGAGTATTTGTCACAACTGTAAGGACTTAAAACTGACAAAAAAACATAATTAGAAAATTGTTTTTTCCAGTCTTACAACTTTCTTACCGGAGCAACTAAGTCTTAAAGCTTGATCTCTCAATTTTCTATTACCACAATAAATACAAATACATATTACTTTATTAATTAAAAAATCTAGAAGATTTAAATTATTACCGTCAGGGTTATAATAAGAAGCTTATATCTCACGTAATAAATTCTTTATTTGTCAATTTTAACGCAGCCGTTTCAATTCCGATAAATGTTCTGCGTCAGTTTCTTGATGTCTAAAATTGTATACATTTAAAACGCTTAAAGTTCTCCCTCTTGTGACTATAGGGATGATTGAAACTTTTGAGATTCCTAAAGCCTGTTTTTTGTCGAATTTGGTGAGGTATAATATATTTCTTGACAAAGATAGTCCGATGGCCTTAAAAAAGACTAGTGAGCTAACGTCTTTCTTGACTGAAGTTTCCAGCAAACGTGACTACCTAGGTACCTCAGGGTGATCTTCTCTGGCCTGCTGTTGTAGCACCAGACACATCGGGAAGAAAACTACAACGCCTGAAACGTTAGAGCTAGTTGTGGAACTCTTTCTCAACATCTCCTGGTATTACGCTGGAGACGTTGGTGTCTAAAGCACCTTTTTTTTCTCAGGTTCACCTAGCACAGACCTCGGAGAGGATCGGTGATTCCTAGTTTAATGCTTAGAGTCAAGAGGGTAATGTAGGGTCATCAGTGGCTTAGGTTCCCAGCCTCGCCGCGAACAACTCGGTTTCGGGACGTCTGCTAATGAATGACTGACTTGATTTAATAGTGGCCGACTTTCGATAGTTGACAAATCTTTGCCGGAAATGGTATAGTGAAAATGTACTATTTGGCAAGGTATTTGAACGTTTGAAGGCTCTAAAAAAACCGATAAGATTGATGGTTAATAAGAAAACGTTAACACTTATGATGGCCCTAAAAAGTGCCAGTGGTGATACTTCCAGCCATTTCTTATAATAATTTTTGATGATGGAGCCAGCCGCAAGTAGCTTGACTCTTACCCTTGAAGTCTCTGGGCATGGAGATTGTGCTGGAGAGAGGTACGCCGCTAGCTGAAGAATATCTCGTCTTTAAGTCATTCCCCAGACAACCAACTGCTCATTGTTAGTCGGGAGAGTAGGCCTGGAGAATACATTCTCTGTGGGTATACCGTTGGGACGAGTCACTGGTTGGTTGGGAAAACGGCCATATAAATCTGAATTGCTAGATCAGATTGTGCTCTAGCTAGACGTCTCCTGGTACTACGTTGGAGACGTTAGCGATCGGAACGTCTATTTATTGACAGCACTTGTTAAACTTGGTGGTCTGGAATGGAATTCGATGTAAATTGCTTGTCCATTAGAGAACTATGTTGTCTGTAGCTGGGATACCCAGCTGTATGACTCCCAGCTCTCTGCTTCGTGCACTGCTGGTAAGCGTCTGTGATATTCGGCAATTTGCTTGGGCATATTATAACCAGACTTACTTAATTCTTTTACAGGTTTCTTTGATTTTACTTTCACGTCACCTAGTGGATCCGTGGATCCTACTAAACTAAAGTAAAAAGCAAGCGTATTTTTCAAAAACTCTTAGCGTACTTATTGCTATTTTTATCAATTTTTTAAAATAAAAACTATACTTAAATCGTCTAGGGAGTGTCAAAAATCAGTATGTAAAATTTTAGCAAGATTGGTTTAGTAGTTTTTGCGGTTAGCAATTGCAACGGTTCTTGTGACTGCTTTATATATTAGTAAGACCAGGCCCTTATTAAGTAAAAATTTTCTATAAACACCAAAACCTACAACGTAATGTAATAAGTCAAATGTTTAAAGAACAAAAATTATATTTTAAGTTTGTACTATAAGTATTACTCACAATCATCACACTAGTGACTATTCGTAGCATGCAAGATGGTAAGGCGGTGAATACAACAATTTGATACTTCAGAAGTTTTTATATAGGTGTTACTCATATATTTATGCCATGTCTATGTACGCATCAGTTAACATCTGAGTAAAAGTAATAACAATACTAAAACTCGCCTTCAAACTTCAAAACTTGTAACGTGAGATCATGCAGTAGTTACAATCTAAGTATTTTAAACAATTTTATTGATTAGGTCTTTATAACTAATTTATAATTATTCCTACGTAGTATTCTGTTGAAATAAATTTTGTTCAGGTAAATAAAATTTATTTTTACTGTCGCAAACTTTGAAAAAAAGCGGTACCAATGTTAAAATACTCATCCTGTTAAAATTGCAGAATACTTGTAATGTTAAAGTTATGTTTATTACGGTGTAATATCGACATTTTGAATAAATCGAATAAATAATTTTAAAAATTTACCAACATTGCACTGCAAAATAAGTTACAAACTTATTACTTATAACTAATAGATCTCTTTCTACCCACTACCCACAGCAACAGCAGCAGCAACTCAGTCAAAAATTTATAGCTATTAATATGCCTACAATTTATAGCTATAATTATAGCTATAACTACCTATAAAACAGCTATAATAATGTACAAAATTCAGCTATAAATATAGCTATAAACTACAGCTGTAAATTTTTCACTAATAATGAATAAAAATTAGTTTAAAATCAGATATTTTCAACATATATCCATCAGTACAGAGGGTATCATCCGTATGATAACAGTAAAACTGGGGGCCTGAAGTATTTTTCAATAAGTAGAAAAAAAAAACAAGAAATCATATACAATTTCAAGTTTTTTTAAAATTGTTTAAAAATACTTTAGGCCCTCAGTTTTACTGTTATCACACGGATGATACAGTCTTTACTGATCGATATATGTTGAAAAAATATGATTTTAAACTAATTTTTATTCAAAATTTGTGAAAAGATTACAGCTGTAATTTATAGCTATATTTATAGCTGAATTTTATACATTATTATAGCTGTTTTATAGGTAGTTATAGCTATAATTTATAGGTATAATTATAGCTATAAATTTTTAACTGAGAAATAACAATTCTTGCGGGTTTGGGCTCATCACGAGTCATGTGTTACAAGTAGATCTGACTACACTAGCGCCCCAGTGAGGAGTGAACTGTACAGGCTTCCATAACAAAATGCCTGTAGCCAACGTTACATGCTGTTGACAGGACTATTAGTTTTAAGAACACGCTTATACCAATCCTACATAAGAAAAGTTTGGCTCGCAGCTAACTTAACAATAAGACTTTTTCGTAAACACTGTGACTAAAAGAATCTAGTTTTGAGAATTTTGAGATAAATATGTCTCATTTTCGTTAATATAACGGCTTTATGGCCCATATTTATCACACAGACAATAATAATCGTATTTTACTTTTAAAAAGTAATAGTACTTGAAGGACTTATTAGGAGCCTGACGTATATCTTTCACCTACTAAAACTTTGAAAAAGTAAACTGTATGTATAAAATAAATATTGTAACATGTCAGGCCTCGCTCACTTATAAGTAGCAAGGCATGGCATGTGGGTATTTCATTACAGGACTAAAGGGATGAGACTAATAGGTGGCACTTGAACGTGCATTAATGGAAGGCACCAATGTTTCAGAATACAGTTGTTATCCATATTCTCAAATAACTCAAAGCAAGTACTACATAAAGAATTAAACTGCCTAACTATCCAACCTTGCCTAATTTAATACGGCCTTAGCTCTACTGGTGAAGGTTCGGTAGTTGCTGTTCGGCACCATGCTTACGCTGTAGGGACGGAATATAAGGTAGTATATACTATTGGGATCCCAACACGTCACGTGACTTTCACGATGTATATAACTGAGTAGGGGTCAATTAACATAGGTCTTAAGGGGATAAATCTACTTTTATTTTTTTTGTACATCTGAAATGATTGTAATACTGTAAAAGCTGGCGAAACAGGTTATTTGCCAACTTTTACAGAGTTATAATCGTTTCTAGCGTAAAAAAAATAAAAACCTATTTGTCCCCGTAAGGCCTACGTTAATTTACCCCGACTCAGCTATATAAATTGCGAAAGTCACGTGACGTGTTGAGATCCCAATAGACCTATAGGCCTACCGTTTCACCGCTACAGACGTGCTAACTATCACACTGGATGCGGTTACCGGGAGATCCGATGGGCAGGTGTCGGCACTTGGACACGATAGTCCTTGGTAGCGGACAGGTATTGGCACTTGGACACAATAGTCCTTGGTACCGCGTGTGTGTAGGTTGTTGCAACGACCCAGGTCATCAACAGGTATAGTCGTTGCTGCGTCTCCTGCTGTTGCTTGGTGCTGCTCAATGTTAGAAATGTTATTTACACACGCGCTTAAGAAAACGCACGCTAACGATGTATATCGTTGCCTCCGAAATGACACGTCACGACAGAAAGCAGACAAGAGCTAGAGTGCTCCTCTTGCTGGCCCGCCCATTCGTGCTGCCTTGGTGCCCTAGCTACCTGCATGTGTTGGTACACACACACACACACACCAACTTTTACGCAGGGTCGATACGTCGACAGTTGGCCATGCTGCCCATAGTAGGCATAGGTGCAGGTACATATGGATACGGTAGGGTTAGTACACATTGTACCGCCTCTTTTCTTGTCTGCTACTGCTAAACATATATATTTACGAGCTCGTCGTTGGCTCACTTGGTTAGCGTGCTAGCCATTGATACAACACATCTCAAAGGATCATGGGTTCGATTTCCGGTTGGGGTACTCAGATTTTTTCTGATGGTCTTTTCCGGAATCCAATTCATGACACTGACTTAGGATTAAAAATTAGTTGTAACATCCAACCCACAGTTCTCAACCCAATGTATGTCAATAATGTTATATTCTGTAGCTATAAAAGCCTTTAAGGACCTAATAAAGCTTTCAAATAAATACACTACACAAATAGGTATTTATTTAAATATATATATATATATATAGGAAGACGGAAACGNCCCCTGAATTTATTATCAAACATGTTTTACTTATATATATGTAATATAAACAAAAGTTGTAGCTTTATCTAATAGGAATATTGAGCAGCTTTGTTCACTAATAGTACTTTGATGGGTGACCGTTGAAGTCAATGATTGTTTTAGTATCTTATTTCGTGAAATTGATCGTTTGAGATGAGCATAATTTTAGTTCTAGCACCTGTACCTACGAAAATAAGAATAAAAATTAAAAAAAAACGAATAGGCAATAATTAATTCTTCATGATTAACTCTCTCTTCCCAGTTTTAACATTATTTAAATTATTTATGTGAAGAATCGTCATAAATTATAATTTCTTAACGTGCCATCAAAATAGGTAATTTTTTCCCCATAAATTTAGATTTAAAGTTAGATATGCTTTCTGATGAACGGTTCCAAACATTACAGGAGGTGCAAAATTTACTCAAGTTTTTCTAGTGTCGAAACGTGAAAGCTTTTATGTGATGTACGTTTAGCTAAAAAATTAAATAATTTTAACTCAAACAAAACTGTAGGTGATAAAAATAAAGGATGTTTTAAAACTCTTAGAGCTACTGTTCATGTTATTCAAGGTTTTTATACAATGAAGGTAAATAAGTTACACATCATGGCTTTTAGATAAAAAAAAAATTTTTTTTTCAAATGATAACATAAAACATTATAGTTATAAAGACATAGGGCTCTTTATTGCACTTCGTATATTTATGTTCATAATACTTGATCCAAATAATGAGTTCTAATGTATTTATTTAAAAAAGTATTTATCCAATATTTAGCACTAGAAAATACTGAAAATAACATGCATATTGTACACAATTTTTTTAGTACCTATTACTTTTTAATAAATATGGATAATTTTTTTATAGACTTACGTATAACATGATCATTGGACATTTTTTTATAAGAGTGCTGACGTGTATGAATATTAAATCAAAATGAATATTACAGCACACAATCGTAAGCCCCTGAAAATTTTTAATAAATAAGTATATTTTACTACTGCGTAATAAACTCTTGAATATTAAAATATTGCAAAAACTTTTTAAGAAGTCCAGAAGAATTTCTATTTTATACGCTTATTATGCTATTTTAGTCGTTTTCCTCACATACAATTACTTTTATTTTACATACTCTACTAAGAACAAATGATTATTACATAACTCTTATATGCTTCCAGATAATTTATGCATGGGCCAGAGATGCTCCAGCACTGATATTACCTGAAGGAGTAGGATTTAAAATAGGCAAGAAATCCCGTTTCAAATATTTAGTGTTGCAAGTGCATTATTCCCATGTTCAACGCTTTGAAGACGGCAGTACAGATGATTCTGGAATAGTTTTGCACTATACGACCCAACCATTGAAAAAACTAGCTGGAGTCTACGTTCTAGGAACTGGTGGTGGTATTCCACCTCACAGCATCCAATACATGGAGACATCATGCAGAATTACGGAAAATAAGACCCTATACCCTTTCGCATACAGAACGCACACGCACGCTTTGGGTAAGATTGTAGCTGGTTACGTAATAAAAGATAACAAGTGGATCAAGCTGGGTAAAAGGGATCCTTTGACACCGCAAATGTTTTATAAGACGTTTAACAATGTCACCATAAATAATGGAGATGTGTTAGCTGCTCGGTGCACAATGCAGAGCGAACGTGACAGCTGGACGCTTATAGGAAATACGAATAAAGATGAAATGTGTAACTTTTACTTGATGTATTATGTTGAAAATGACGATCCATTGAGCGAATCATTTTGCTTCAGTATGGGTCCACCGACTTATACCTGGCAGAAAGATCATTTAAATAACATTCCCGATGTTGAAGCTTCAACATTGTAATTCATGTTTGCATGGTATTAATCAATCAGTCAAATTATTTTGTGATATTTGTATTTATTCTTAAACATTTATGAATGTATGTAGTTTTTTATGTTTAAGTTTATACTATGTTCTTGTTTTTTTGTTTAATATGTTCATATTTATTTATGTTTGTAAATATCTTTTAGGTAGAAATTTTTCTAAATGTATGTAACTAAAATAAAATCCAGAAAATAATAAGTGTCCTTTGTCAATTATCTTTTTTTTATATACTTTTTTAAACTGTAAATCAAATAACAAAGCTTTTTGGAATAATATATAACATACCTAAGTCAACAAAATAAGAAATTTTTTCGGTTTAATCAGAAACTTTCTTTTTCACTGTCCAACGTATGAATATTTCGTTTCTGCCCAACGAATTCCGAAATGATACATTACGTCACTAGGGTATAAAGTACATATATGAGCGCCTGAAAAGCGCGATTGTTACATGTTGGTGCCCGAGTCGCGTACTTATAACGTTTTTCTTACCGAGAGCACAAAGTGCAATTTTGTGACCGTGGGCACACTTTGCACCCGGTAGATCACTTTGGGCCCTAAGGTAGAAAAGTACTTTGGGTCCGGAGGACGCAAAAACTTTTTTGCTCGTGGGCTCAAAGTGATTCCAAGGGCGCAAAGTGTAACCTGAGGGCGCAAAGCCGCAGTTGCACTTGGGGCCCATGGTAAGAAATAGTAGTTTTTGTAGGATAAGTGCCATCGTCTCTGAAGCTATTTTGCGGCCTGAGGGACCTGCAAAGCAGGGCCCGAGAGACGTAAGGTAGCCACGGAGCGATGGCGCGTACGTGGTGAATCCTATTTTTCCCACCGAGAGCACACCCGACCCGTAAAAACACCCAAAAGCATGTATTTGCTTATACACCTATGTAAGGTGGCGCCATCCAGTGAGAGAAATTTCCCCTCGCTAAGATCGCCAGAGTGCACCAAGCCTTATCAAAAAATTTTCTAATAAATTAAAAAAAGGTTATTAAGCGTGAATTGACCAAATAAATCAGTGATTTAAGTGTGTATTATGTTAGTGCACAGTTATAAATTTTGTTTGGTGTTTTCATGTGTACTACAAGATTGAAAACAATAAAAGTATGGATTATGACTGTGATAACACAGCATATATGAGTGTATATACATGCTTACAATTTTGTAAAGCTTAAAGTACACAAGTAATCCCCGGAAACGTAATATAAATGCGAAAAAGTTAACCTAACCTGTCATTAGTATTCACGTTTATGAAACACTGTACTGTAAGAAAAAGGTAAATGTAAACAGTACTTGTGTTTCTCAAGCTCCACACAAGGGCAAGCATATACATGTATTTATGTATGTTGTGCTATCACAGCCGTAATCCATGTTTTTACTTTTCCCAATCTTGTAGTACAAATGACAACACCAAGAAAAATTTATTACTGTACATTAACATAATACACACTAAAATCATTGATTCATTTGGTCAATTTACTCCTAATAACTTTTTTTTTTTAATTTATTAAAAAACTTTCCTATAAGGCTCCGTGCTTTCTGGCGATATTAGCAAGGGACAATTTTTCTCACTCCCGCCACCTGACATAGGTGCATAGCGAATAGAGTAATAGATTTTGGGTTCTCAGGCGGAAAAATAGTATACGAAACTCGTTCGAAAAGGCTTCTTTACGAACCTCGTTACGGCCCTCGCCTTCGGCTCGTGCCGTAAACCTCTCGGTTCCTAAATCGAAGCCTTTGCAAGCTCGTACATAATATACTGTATCAGTTAAGCTAAAAAATGAGAGACGATTCACCAAAGAAAATGTTGTTACATATACATCAGACTTTATTCATCTAATTACTTAAGATTTATCTTCACTACACTAGAATCCATAACATACCTTTTCGAATTACTTGGTCTACCATGGTTTACATAGGCATCCATGGTCTAGTCCCCTTATACTCTTGTAAAACTACATCAACTTAACAATAGAGTTTTCCTACCCCAGGCGATTTTGAGAGGCTGGTATGCCCTTGGTAGAAAAAATAGGATTTGCCACACAAGCGCCATTGCCCCGCGGCTACCCTAAGTTCCTTGAGCCGGAAAATAGCCTCAGAGACGATGGCACTTATCCGACGAAAACTACCATTATAAAGCTCTTTGACTAGCATCTTGTGAAACAGATTTAATTATGCATTACTCATACCATAATTATGATAATCTTTAAAAAAAAATAACTTTATGCATTGTTTGGAACTATCATTTTTGTCCCTCAGGCGTGGTGTTTTGCGCCCACTGGTAGGAATAACTATTTCAGCCTTGTCAGACCCAAATTTTAATCCCGACCCCGGGCGGAAAGTAATGAGCAGCTGGAAAGTGTGCCCATGGACTTAAAGTTGCACTTTACGCCGTTAATACAAAAAAAGTCATTCTCACTTCAGGCATAAGCATACAACAACCACGCCTAACAAGAGCGCAAGTTGTACTTTCTACCCATAGGCGTTTTTGACGGTTGAGTGTACCCTTGGAAGGAAAAATAGGGTTCACATCTGATGCGTATCCAACCAGGGCAAGCTCAAGAAGCTTGCTGCTAGCCCTGGCAACACGCGCCACGAGGTAAGAAAACTACCATTTTATTTTTTTCCAGAACCCTTAATTACAGTTTGAGAAATCCTCGCACACTGATAGAACATACTTATACTACAAATGATTTATATAATTCACCTACACCTCGTTTAAGACATCTATGAAATTTAATTATTTGAAACCTACCTATACACTCCAGTACTGATTTTTTAAAGCAAATCTTCGTACACTCACACATTTGAACTAGTTTTTGTTATGCTAATCCTTATGTATACGTATAGATCTTGTTGATTAATTATGATGATAAAATATTCAGTTTATTTTATACAATTGTTATAATTGATACTAAAGTCTATATTTTGACGACTATTTTTATCGGTAATGTGAGTGTGCGTGGTACCATACGATATTCTTACATATTTTTTTTTTTTTAGTATGTAATTGGGTCATTGGCCAGTTAATAAATCAGTAAAGAAATAAATAAATGAATTTCCGTAGTTGATGTTGAAAAAAATATTTGAGTTAAAATTAACATCTAAACATGTTAAACAAAGTGTTGTAAATCAAAAATATATGTAAAACTATTACAAGCAATAAAAATAATTTTAAAATTTTGTCAATGTCTAAAAAAATTTTTTTTATTGAGATGCATAATAAAAGAAAACAATCTTTTTTGTTTACTCTTAACTATTTTCTATTGATAGTTTTCAGTTCCAATATATATCAGCCCTTACACAGCAGATCAATTTTTTTTTAAAAAATGATTATGAACGGTAGATGCGTTAAAATTGTTGAAAATGGTGATCGTTTGTTAGTATACACATATATTGTTTAGTAAGTCGCTTGGACTGATCTTTTTGAAGATGAAAATATTGCCAAACTTATTTACTAGATCACAAGCTACTCCACATAAATAGAAGAAAATAAATAAAAAATCCTAACGGTGACGTTTAGATAAAGCAGGTATATACTCAGCCTTTATTGTATGATTATAAATTATAACAATATTTTTTGATATAATTATGTTGGTAAATTTTTGATTTTTTTCCTGAATTCGGGCAGTGCGGTGTTCTGTCTTCTTGCAGTTGTAGAGCTACTGGTAATGACTATCATGGTTTCAATTATTTTTTGATTTCTTGAGTTTTAATAAATATGCATGATTACATTATATGTCAAACGATTACACAGTTAATTTTATACAGTTATTCATACCTCTCACGAGGTCAGAACCTTAAAAAAAAAATAAATAAATAAAACTGTTTAGCTAAGGACACCAACAAATTTAAATATATAGCAGAGGGTGGGACAAGAAAAATGCAGAAAAATTTCGTTGGGTTAGGAATAACACTGAATTGTGGCACAAGGATCTTATACCACCCTAATGACTGCGTCCAAGCGACGAAGCCATCTGATTTATTACTAAGATATTAAGTAGGGAAACCGTAAAGCAAATACAAAATACAAAATGTAAAACTCGAGAAAGGTAAACACTATGATGCGGGAGCACAGAACAAACTTCTAAATTTAAGGGCAATAATTAAACAGCTAAAATACGAAACTACTTTACGGAAAATGAAAAGAAATTAATTGTGAAAGCATTTACGTTAATTTACAAAGGATAGGATGGGTTGGGTTGAACTAAACAAGAAAAACACTATGTATGAGCCACTGATGAAGATATAATTTGTGGCTCAAAGGAAGCTCTTGCGAGAAAACCTCCTACGAGGAAAAAAAGACCCATACAAAATGGAATAGAACAACGCGGGTACGGATTTTCACCTTGGGTGCTCACAGCACGTGGTGAATGTTGACGTGGCACGCGGCTGTATTCTAGATTTAGACGAACAAAGACGAATTGATGCAAAAAAAACCCGTTGATGCGTCGTGGCGTAACGAAAAAGTTCTCAAAAACTCAAACGAGCAAAAATTACCCAAGACAAGCTACGTACACGATTTCTCAGAAAAACAACTGGAGACCACTCTGTACAAAGGCAAGTATTAGACTGAACGAAGACTACCGAAGTTTTCAAGTGGCGTTACCTTTTCTCTCTCCCTCAACCCCCCTTTCTTCCTAAGGATGCGCGCCAATTAGCGAAGGTGTTATTCATCTCAGCAAAATGATTGACATCGTCACGGAATCGACCGGAATTGAACATATTATACATCTCTTGTGTTTGATTATTGACTCCGACGAAGTTGGTGCCATTGTCCGAAAACACGTGACTTAAAATGTCTTGTCAGCCACAAAACCGTTTAAAAGTACCCAAAAAATCTTCAGTCGTCGAGCCGCTTACGATTTTGAGATGAACGGCCTTGGACGCCATGAACACAAACACACATCCGTAAACTTTTGATCGATTGCAATTTCGTAATTTTTTCTCTTTAATGTATAACGGTCCGTAAAAATCTACTCCTACATGAGAAAACGCGGCTACTTCTGTTATACGAGCTGACGGTAAGTCTCCCATCTTGCTGTGAATGGGTATCGGTCGATTTCGCACGCACTCCACGTATTTTTGTAATACATGTCTAACTTGCTGTTTAAAAGACAAAATCGCTGTCTTATTGTGTGAAGTGAAGTTTGAATCCCTGCATGCAACGCATATCGATGAGCATCGCGAATAATTAAATCAGTAACGTGATGGCACGATGGTAATGATATTGGATATTTTTGATCGAAAAAAATTTTCGCGTTTTTTAATCTCCTGCCCACTCGCAAAAAATCATGCTCATAGACAAAGGGATCAAAGGCTGACAAAAGAGTATTTTTTACCAATTTTGACGAAGACAAACGCTCGATCTCATCTGAAAATTGATCCTTTGTATCCTACATAATATTACTCGCTCGGCCTCGCGCTTCTCTTCCATGCTGATATTATTTCCCTTAAACTTATTGACCGTCTGATCCGCAGACAAAAAGCAATTACATTAACTAATTTTGAATAACAAGAAAATCGTGAGAAAATTTCTATCCCTGAATTTATTATCAAACATGTTTTACTTTTTAATCCCTGTAATTCGATCGGTGATGTTCAATTGGTTTTGGCCACTTGTTTTCTTGTCGCTTGAGCCACGCGGGACCGCTAAGCCAAGTTTCGTTTTTTAAAAATTTGATCGGCAATTGACCTCGCGAAAGCGCATCGGTAGGATTGTCTTTCGTTCGCACGTGCATCCATTCGTGAACCCCGTCCAGCGCTTGAATCCCCACAACTCGATTCGCTTCGAATACTTTAAGAGCTTTCGGCAATTTGCGAAGCCAATGTAGAACAATTGTCGAATCTGAGCAAAAAACTACTCGATTAATTTCGAAATTGAGCGCTGGACGTGGTTCCTTGAACAAACGCACGAGGAGAAGTGGGTCGCATAATTCGAGCTGTGGTATCGTTTTTAATTTTACTTTCGCTACTCGTGATTAAGCACACGCCAGACGCACTACACAATTTTCGTACCAATTAAGTGAACACACGTAAATACGTGCGCCGTAACCCGCCTGACTCGCATAGTAAAATCCGTGTAACTCGATTTTTCTCGGCTCATGAACCAAAAGATTTCGATTGATCACAAAATTACGTATGCAGGAAAGTTGATTTGCGAACTCTACTCAGCGTGAATGCAATTCTTGTGGTAAAGACTCATCCCAGTCGCATTTTTGTTTCCAGCAATCCTGAATTATATTTTTCGCGTACAACACTACTGGACCCAATAAACCTGGTGGATCAAAAATTTTCGCAATTTCTGAAAGTATGTGGCGTTTTGTGATCGTACTGGGAATTTTGATCTCCTTAACTGTGTACATAAATGTATCCAAGCGCAAATCCCATACTACCCCGAGTGTTTTCGAAACTGATTCCGTTTTTACCGCACAATCACTCTCAAAAATTTTCTGATCTAGAATATCAAACGCGTGTTGATGATTAGATGCCCACTGTCGAATGTTAAATTTACAATGCCCCAACATACCGATAATTTCATCACGTACCCTTGACAGCTCTTGGATTGAATCTGCACCCGTTAAAAGATCATCAACATATATATCACGTTTCAAGATTTAGCCGCTCGCGGAAAATTGGCTCCTTCGTCGTCAGTTAGTTGGTGAAGGGTGCGTTTCGCGAGGTATAGAGCGCACGCAACTTCGAACGTAACTGTGTTGAGCTCGTACATCGCGATTTCCTTCCCGTGGTACCAAAAAATTCGCTGATATTGCCGGTCATCGAGATGGACGAAGTTGCCCCGAGCATTTTGAGCTCTAATTACTGCGCTTTTCATCAATTGTGGCTGTGACGCTAGGGTACTATTCACTAGCACGCTCGCTCACAGTCAAACGGTGGACTTCTCGACCTTATTTTCTCGATGTAGAGAAGTGTGATGTTGGTCGCCGCATTTCCTATACGTCCATGATTTACAAGTGCCGGTGTGCTTACCCAAAAAATTTTTACAGAACCCCTGAGACTGCACACATTTCCAACGATCTTCTACTCCTAACCCGCTGTACTCCAAGCAAGAATAAATATGATAGGCCTCGCCACACCACGCACATGTTAATGCCGCTGTATTAGTGACCAACATACGCGCAGACAAATTAACCCTTCTAGCGGTCTCCAATTTTCACTCTCCATGACGCTTTTTACCACCTTTCTCTCCCTTTACACGCGAAATCTCCGTTTCCATAGTTGAAAGTCGGAACGTCGTCGCATTGATAAATTTATAAAATTGCACGAGTTTCGGTAGCGCGTCCAAATCTAATAACTCTTCCCATTTCTGACGAATATTAATCGGTAAAGCTCGCTCCAGCAATCGCACTACTATTGTGTCATTCAACAACACGCCCAAGGAAAACAAAACATTTAGATGCTGTCACATGTCGTCCACCAATTTCGACAGTCCTTGTTAATTTGCAGTCTCTAACGGCTTAATATCTATAAGATCGTCTAAATGCTTTGCCACCATAATTCTTTTTCGATCGTACGCATCGTTGAGCAACTGCCAAGCGCTTTTATAATTAGCTGCAGTTGCGTTGAAAATCGAGATTTTATTAAGCGCTTCCTCCTGTACCGCGTTCTTCAAATGAAAGAATTTAACGAGATCATCGATGTCCGTGCGCGCATTAACCATCGTTCCGTATGCGTTCTTAAACGTTATTCACCTATCGAATAGCCCATTGAATTTTAGAAGCTCGGCGACTGGTAGCTTCAGAAGCTTTTGCTTCTCGATAAACGATGACGATGCTAAGGGATTTCCGCAGGATGTCGAGTCTGACTAAGCATCAGCTGCCACAAATATTGGCTTAAGTTTCGCTGCTATCGTGTAATATCGCTTGCTAATACTCCTCATCTCGTTTGTATGTGCATCATTGGGGTCGATCACTTCGAGCTCATGATTCAGCTTTTCGTACGCGCTAAGCAATTTCCTCGCGCGATCGAATCTCAGCCGAGCCTTCACCGTGTCGAACGATTCAGTTGCAATCAACGCCTCGAGCACCACGAGCTGCCCCTTTAGCGTGGAGCATTTCTGCATAATGACCTTGGCTCGCGCTGTTTTCGTTTAATCGGTGATCAATAATGTAATAATAAATCCAGGCGCTTTAATATAAGGAAAAATGAATGAAAACTCACAATACTTCGCACAGAAAAACCCGTAAAATAATTTAAAAAATCCGAATTACGTGACGAAATTAAAAAGAGAACAACAAAAGGCCTCACTAAAAATAATAAAAATCCACTAGATACACATTAAACTTAAAGCTAGTGAGAAAAACGTCACTCTGATGTCGCAAAATCTAATTTACTAATACACGATAAACAAAAAAAAATGAATTTAATAATTTCCGTATCATTTGAATTCAATTAAAGACCCGGCAGTCTCGACATGGAGAATCAAAATGAGAATAAAAACTAAGTAATAAAGGTACTACACGAAGAGACGTTAGATGTTAATACGCCGCAATTCGGAAATACTAGAAAAAGTCAATACGACCTGTAAAAATGTACAATAGAAAACAAAAAGCTCGAGGACGCGACCGTTGACGCTAGCTGGCTAGCTAGCTGGTTTGAATTGGTGTGCAGATGTAGAGGTGTAAATATGCAAGAGCGTGAGTGTAAGTGCGCGTCCGCACTGTTCTCCTTCTCGTCTTCGTACCACGGTTCCACGAGTGCGGATGTTCACCGTGGGTACTCACAGCACGTGGTGAGTGTTGACGTGGGACGTGGCTGTAATTTAGGTTCGGACGAACAAAGGACGAATTTATGCAAAATACGTTGATGCATCGCAGTGCAACGAAAAAACTTTTTAAAAAATCAAACGAGAAAAAATTACCCAAGACAAGCTACGTACACAATTTCTCAGCAAACAACTAAAAACTGTTCTCTACAGAGGCAAGTATCGTACTGGACGAGGCTTACCGAATTTTGCCAGTGGCGCTACCTTTTCTCTCTCCGTCAACCCTCCTTTCTTTCTAATGATGCGTGCCAATTAGCGAAGGTGTTGTTCATCTTGAGTTTTAATCGGGCGTCGGGACGCGAACAATGCCGAAGATAGGCGGGACAGACAAAGAAGTAGGATTTGAAAGGGGAGAAAAAACAAGAATCTAGAGCGAAATAGGAAACGCGCGTAATGCATATGTGTGTGAAGTAAATGAATTTAAGTGCGGTTTTATGTGTAGATGAGAACGAACGTGCAGTGAGCTCAGTTTATCATTTTATTGGGTTGAAATAACAAATATGTAAATCAAATTCTCCCTCTTCCGGTGCATCGCAAGTGGTAGGGTAGAAAATTCTGCCTTAAGTATATTGTAGGAAGATATATATTTAAAGTTACACAACTGCATTTTTAAACACAGGTTAGTCTTTATCTAAAAATATATCTGTTGAAGTTTTGTAAGCCTAGGTTTCGTAAAATAATGGCAAAATGTCATTAAGTAATTATATAAAAATAAAACAAAAAATTCTATTAATAAGCTATACAATTGCAAAAAAAGTAATGAAATAAAATATGAAATGATAATGAAATAAAATATGAAAAAAAAATAAATCAAGAAATGAAAAAAAAAGTAAAATAAAAAATGAAAACAAAAATAAAACAAGAAATTAAAAAAAAAAAAAAATTAAAAGAAACAAACCAAGGGGTATAAATGGGTCATGAGACTACCGGTCAGAACGAAGTTCTTTAAACATGAGATAAGTATAAAGACACACAGTTTCTCAGGTAACAAGGGGGTTGCCAGACCCATAAGAAGAACGAAGCTCTATAAAAATAACTACTGCATTCATGTAGTTCACTAAAACAAAAACTTTAAAAACGAATAAAAAAAAAAAAAGAAAATTTAGTGCAGTACTCACGATAGTTGAACTTCGTGAGTACGTCATGCATACATACAGTAGGAGCTTCGTTCTTCCTATGGGTCTGGCGATCCCCTTGTTACCTGAGAAACTGTGTGTCTTTATACTCATCTCATGTTTAAAGAACTTCGTTCTTACCGTGGGTCCCATGACCTATTTATACCACCTGGTTTATTTTTTTTTAATTTGTTTTTTTTACTTTCTTGTTTTATTTTTTTTTTTCCTTTCTTGTTTTATTTTTTTTCATATTTCATTTTATTAAATTTTTTTTTTATTTCTTGTATTTTTTTTTTCATTTCTTGTTTTATTTGTAAACAGTCAGAATTCTTTCTAAACCACTCCCCATATTATCTCTGAAGGCGGATGGTTCTTCGCTCGTGAACGATTAAATTACAATAACCGGGGGGTCCTCATCACTCTTATTCGACCTTTTTTGAAAAGAATAGAGAATTTTTAAGGCTAATAACTCATGTGAGGACGGAGAATGCTAATAGGAGCGCCTCTAGGTGATTAACACCTTCATTAACACATACAATTTAAGATAAGCCCTGCCTACTTTTTAGAAGGTAAATACTAAAAATTCTCTTGTAGTGAATTTAAGTACGGCGTAATAGTTTGTNTTCATGCTAATAAAATTTTTCTTTTTTTTTTAAATTTATTATTTAAAAAAAAAATTTTTTTTTAGAAACAAGAAACTTCTAGTAAGCGACTTCCGTTTTATCAAAATCAGTCATTTTTAAAATAAACCCCCAAGCACGCGACATAAAAAATAATTACATAAACGATTTATCATTAGTTGATTGTATTATCAGTGAATGCAGATGAAAATGAAATATTATAGTTACGAACCACACAATAAGTACAAGAAACTGACTTTGTATTGTCTGCAGCGCTCGTAGAGGAGTGGGTTAAGTGCTCAACTCGAAAGTTGTGTAAGAGAGTAGGGCAGGACGGTTAGAAGATACATGGTGGGGTGAGGTGAAGTATGTAGGGAACTAATGGTGAGAGGGATGGGGTAGGGGGGAAACTTAAGAGGAAGAGACTTCCGGCTAAGCCACCAAGCCACTTCCGTTTCATCAAATCTGTCGTTTTTGAAATTCCAGCCCCCCTCCCCCCCAGTGCGCGACATGAAGAACTTCGTTCTAAAAAATTATCTATGCTTAAAATTTCGGGCGATTAGCGTACAGTTTTATTGGTGATCTCGTATTTTATACATTCGAATCCATAAGCTAGGTAAGGCCACGCTTACATGAGGTGGATGTGGCTAGCGAAAAGAGTCCTTCTACTACCATCGTTTTGAGTGACGCGTTTTACTTTCATTTTTTATTTTTTTTTTTACCGGATAACCACGACAGCCTATTGGTCTAGTCACTCACCACCTATGTGTGGGGATATATTGCCGCACTCATTTACCAATCCCTCAATTGATATCATACGTATGTCATATCATGGAAACAAAGGGGTATCTCCGGTGTAATACCGTGCCAGTTAAGCTGCATCAACAGTGCATCGGGTTTACTCGCCACTGTGTGGTCTTTACCCAGAGAAAACTCTGTATTTCAGAACGTCCACTTCTCACCGGTTAAGCCGGCACTATCTGCCGAAGCATCGGATTAAGACTAATTAGCATCCCCAGCGAAGCCCCATATTTCAGGGACCACTCCTCATCGGCAAGGTAGGCGATCCCCACCTGGCGTCTGGCATCGGACCCGCTAATTTCTACCTGTAGGCCTAATATTGTTCCGCATTCACCCAGGCCCGAAGACCAGTGGGGCAAGTAAAAGACACTGTAATTACTCTGAAGAAAAATTCTACGGAAATATCAACCCGAAATAACGTGGGTTGCATAAGAACCATAAGAACTTAGGACGTCCCGTGTAATGTATATTATTTTTCTTACTGCTTCAGCTGGAAACTAATGGTTCATTAGCCATCAGAAAACAATTAGCTTCAGTGGTAATAGGTTATGTTTAGGGCAGAAGTAAAGGGCCTGTATCATCCACTGACATGCCCGACCCGAGCAAAGCGAGGGTTGTTGGTTTACAGATGTTAACAGGCCCAAAAAGAAAAAGAAGTCGATCAGAATAACTTAATTTTATTGAAAATCCTTTAAAGCTTATTACGTATTCAATGACATCTTAAAAATTTTATTATTTCATACGTATTTTGACATATCTATAGCATTTAATCATTTACACGTTAATATAATTATTTCTTAGACTCCTGGGCATTAATTGCTGCAAAAGTCGTATGTTAGATTCTTATAAGATCTTACAACAATCATTTAATCATTGTTCCAATGTTTAAATTGAGGCTAGAAATTTACTACGTTGCATATTACCGAGAGATTACATGTATTACAGGACGAATTTCGTCAAAATTTCAAAGAATCCGTCACTTCGTCGCCCAACAACCGGGTAGTATCAAAAGCCAACGAGCGCGAGTCCACGGGGAGACGCGAAGGGTGACGCGGCCGTGCCAATTCCAAACCCCTAGCCACATCCCAAAACTCTCGCGTGCAACAGGAATCCGCGCCCTTAGCAGAAAGCAACTGCAGCGCACAGCTTTTGTGACAAGTGCAGTGACACGACGCGCACGATCTGCCGCAACTAGATACCGATCTAGAGCACTTCGGGCACTGAGGAGCTTGGCCGCTCATCTACAGCAGTTTATGTAAAATATAACAATGGGCACAGTTAAAACATTGAGAAAATAAAATAGTAAAATAGTAACGGCACGAGTTTGGCATAAATTTACAGATTGATTCAATACTGTTTGCAGGCAAGTAATAAGCGCAAACTACAAGGCAGTTATGGCATGGTATAATTAGAATATACGCACAAAATACATATAAGTTAAATACATAAAACTAGATGCCTTAAATTAAGTTACACGTTGAGTACTAAGCACAACATTCATACAAAAAACGCTTACTCTCTCTCTCGCGCGCTCTCTCGCTCGCGCACTCTCGATTGTTTACTTCAAAATGATAATACTCGCGAACCCAACGGTCGGTAAACAGTAGATATAATGGAATGTAGCTATTGAAAACAACTGTATCTGTATTGATACGACGATCGATAAAAACATTCTTGAGCTAATACTATGTGAGTCAATAAAAATCACGCCAGGTGTACCTACAGGCCAAGGTCATACTCTAATCGAGGTTGTACCTGGAGATGGCGAGCCAAAAGGAAAAAGGCAACTTACAGTAAACACACCAGAACATACAGTACATACTAGGTCACGACACCAGGATCCAACGCAGGGGCAGCCAAATCAAAAATCGGCGGTGAACGTCATGCATCCTCTTGGAGAACCAGCAGCCCGGGATCAGACCCATCACGATCCAGGGTATCCTATGGGCCCACAACAAGGCAACTCCGTGTCAGAGTGGTGGAGACAGCACCCTCTGCAACACCAGGATCAGGGCGAAAGGACACCGATGACGGTCACTGAGGTTATGGCAGCACCAGAAAGAAAATAATACTTTGACCACAGGCACAAGGAAGCCGAAACACCAGAACACAAGGTGAAAGCCTGCCCTGGGCTCCGAGGAGTGTATGAGCAGTCGTTTTCGCAGATGGCTATGTGGTTTTGGGATCCAATACCGGCGCGTATCCGTTTATCCGAAACTTTAACTGAATTTAAGAGTTCTTTGTACAGGAAATTATTAGCCGAGGCCGATGGCATGGTATGAAAAATTGTAAAATGAAATGAAAATTATTCATTACTATTTGTAATTATGAAATTTGGCAAAGTGCTTAGTTTTTATTGTTTAGCTGTATGTTACTTAGATGCCTATAATTTATTGTAAACTAGCACCATATCTAATAGATGCAATCCATTGTACTTATGGTAGTTCACTTGCTAATATGTTACTCTTAAGTTATTACCTTATACTTGTTGTACTTATTGCTGTTATTATATTTCTTTATTTAATTATGTATTATTTGGAGTGTTGACATTCGGGTGTTTCACCCTTGGCATTAATAAATTCGCTTACAATCAATCTCTCTCTCTCTCTCTCTCTCTCTCTCTCTCTCTCTCTCTCTCTCTCTCTCTCTCTCTCGTTGACGTATTCGTGGTTGCTGATTCTTCGGACATAGTCTCCTATAACAAGTCAGTTTCGCCATTTATTACGGGACATGACTGGATAAAATTGGTACTCAAGGTTGGCGGTAGGTGGGCTACTAAGACCATTAGAATTAGGGACCTGGGGCGTGTTAATCCAACCGTGCTGTGTAGCGCTCTTGAACGTTCGCTTAGCGTCCTTTGTCCCGTGGATGGCGGAGCTTGTCAGGCAGACGATATTGACGCTTTTGCATCGCGGCTCTCCTCGCAAATACTCTGTGCCTTCGATGAGACCTCGCCGCTCACTGAGTTACATCTCTCCACCAAAAGGAAACCTTGGATGACGAGTGAAATAAGAAGCATGTTCCGTGATCGTGACCAAGCTTATAGAAGGGCCCGCCGGATGGGGCGCCCTGAGGATGTGGCGGAATTTAGGAGGTTGCGGGCATGTGCCTCCAATGCAATCTGCACAGCCAAGAATAGGCACATTGCGCTGGTGATTGATCGTGCACCGGACGCGAGAGCAAGGTGACGTGCATTTAGAGGGCTTGGTCTTTCATCTCAGCAGTTGCCGTCTCCGCTTGACCTGTTCAATCCCAATGAGCTCAATGATGCCAACGCTGCCCGCACCAGAGCGATCATCACCCCCGCGTCTGATAGGCCCATCATACCAGTACCTTTTCTTCCCCTGCCCCAACCTCCAGGGAGCAGATTCTCATTTAGTCATACGACGGCTATTGAGGTGCGTACTGCACTGTTGCGCTCTTCTTCTTCTGCTCTTGATCTCTATGGCTTGTCACCCAGGATGGTTAAGCTTGCTGCTCCCGTGCTTTCTGTTACCCTCGCTAGGTTCTTCAATGCGTGTATCGATGCTTGCCATTTTCCGTTGCCTTGGAGACGTGCTCTACTTTCTCCGTTGGCCAAAATTAGAGCTCCTCTTTTGCCGGCGGACACCAGACCGATTGCCCTTCTACCAGCGCTGTCAAAGGTTTTTGAACGGATCCTCCACCAGCAGATTGTCCGGCACTTGCACAGGCATGGTCTTTTGGACCCACGACAAGCTGGGTTTAGAAGCGGACACAGTACACAGACTGCTTTGCTCAGGGTCACTGACGATATAAGGATAGCCATTGATCAACGTAAGGTGACCCTGTTAGTCCTGTTTGACTTCTCGAGGGCCTTCAAACTTGTACCTCATGACAAATTGCTGCAAAAACTTCACAGATTGTGCTTTGACGATCTTGCAATTGCGCTTATTAGGTCCTATCTGTCAGGCCGGGTTTAGGCGGTCGGTGCCGAGGGTCGTGCTCTATCTGAATTTAGACCGGTTGAGGCTGGTGTTCCGCAAGGGAGTGTGTTGGGACCTCTGTTGTTTGCGCTTTTTATTAATGATCTGCCACGTGTGCTCAAACACTGCTCCCACATGATTAACGATGACGACATCCAGATTTACCTACACTGTTTTCCAGCTGACCTGGTGGGGGTTGTTGCACTGTCGTCGGAGGACGGGTCTGCGGTTGTCAACTGGTCGGTGGAGAATGGCCTTGCCCTTAATACTAAGAAGACCAAAGTGATGCTACTGGGTAGCCAGATATATACGTCGCGGTTTGATCTGGCTGACCTTCCACGTGTTAGAATTGACCCTGCATTTGTCCCGTATTCTGAAAGTGTCAAAAACCTTGGGATACTTATCTCCCCCACTTTGAACTGGACAGCACATGTTAATGGAGTTGTACAGCGCGTTCACTTTGCCCTTAGGTCCCACAAATTCTATAGGCATGCATTGACCCCTCCCGTTCGTAAGCTGTTGGTTGAAAGCCTGGTGTTTCCTCACTTTGATTATGCCTGCGCGGTGTATACAGTTCTAGACGCAACAAGGAACTTAAAGCTCCAGAGAGCGCTCAATGCCTGTGTGCGCTTTGTTATTGGGGGGCTTCCTAGAAGAGGGCACGTTACCCCGCATAGGCTCAAACTTCAATGGCTATCGGTATCCAGAAGGCGTCAACTTTTTATGGGCCTACTTGCGTTCAAAACCATCAAACATCAATGCCCTGACTACCTGTTCTCGCTTTTTTCGCTAACTGAGTATCGTCCGTTAGCCCGAGTGCCTACCCGTCGAGCTTTGCCCCCCTTGCAAATACCGAACCAGCGCACACAGGCACTCAGAGATTCATTTCATGTACAGGCATCATACCTGCTGAACTCGCTTGCGTCCTTTTCCTTTGACTTGTCGCTCACTGCTTTCAGGACTTTGCTTTTTGATAGGCTGTTGGAGTTTGATATACATGACTGGGAGGTCCGAGTCATGGAGGAGGGTCTGCCTACCGATCAATAGTTATCATGTTTTTCTCTTCCCTCACCATACATCCCTTTCCGTGGGAAACTTGTTATGAATATGTTAATATTTACCCCCCTCTCAAACCTGACTTTGCCTTAGCACCACTGTTGCCGTGTGGGTACCTGTAAGCTGCTTATACGATATCTTGTGAATTCAGTATTACTTTATTTCTTGTTTATTTTTACAGTTTAGACTATATTACTTGCTATTTTTTTTTTTTTTTTGGACCTTACCTTTGTTAAATTTGCCGAACTTGTATTTATATATTTGTTAATTTTCACCTATAGTGACTGCATCATATGTTAAGAGCGATTTTTTACTGCATCATGCTTTTCGTTAACACTTGTACAATCCTGATAGGCCAGATGGGGTTTCACCCTAAGGTCATAAATAAAAACCTTCAACCTTCAACCTTCTCTCCCTTCAATTATGTATTATTTGGAGTGTTGCCATTCGGGTGTTTCACCCTTGGTATTAATAAATTCGTTTACAATCAATCTCTCTCTCTCTCTCTCTCTCTCTCTCTCTCTCTCTCACTCTGTCAATCAAGAAGAAACATTGGCTTTCGTCCCTATACACAGCCACCAAAACTCAAATTTTCAGGTGAAATAGTAAGAAAAATAGTACACTACATTGCAAGGGACAAAACTTGATGATCTGGTCCTGACCGTAAAATTGGTAGTGAAGTTGACAAACCGTCGGAGTGGATTATCGACTCACGTTCTGTGTAATGTCTACTATTTTTCTTACTGCTTCGACCGATAATTCGTGGTTTATTAGCCATCAGACAACAATTAGCCTCAATGGTAAGTATGATAACAGCTTATGTTTAGAGCAAAAGTAAAGGGCTTGTATCATCCGCTAACATGTACGACTTGAGCAAAGCGTGGGTTGTTGATTAGCAGATGATAACAGGCCCGAAAAGCAAAAGATGTCGGTTAGAACAACTTAATTTTATTAAAAATCTTTTTAAAAGAGGGGACTTTTTTCTTTTTCCACTATGATGTTTGGCTGGCTATTTCTGCCATTTGCGTACCATGTAAGTGTGGCCCAATTTGAAATGAGACATGACAACTAGTGCCGAAGAGCCTGTATAAAAGTTAATGGTGTGGCCACTGTTAAATCTGGAATCTTTATCATGTGTATAATCTATACGTACCAACCAGCGCTAACTGCAGCGCAGAAGATCTGTTTGTCTAACTCTCTTCCTCTCTTTCGCTCTTTCTCGCATGTGCACAATAATGCGCAACAGTTACTGTATCTATATACATCACCAACTCGAGGGCTCAGTTGTAGAGTTGCAGTCCCGTCAGTCATCGATGTTCAGCAGCATTTAGCGCAATTAGTACTTGGACGGGTGACTGTTCCAGTCTTGCCATTTTGCCTCTGCTATTTGTTTCGTGAATTAATTGACTGCTTCTTTGCCTCTTTGACATCGAGAGCGAGAGGTGTGCCAAACTTCTGCCCCGTTCTCTTAGTCTTCCATTTGGACACCAGGTCATAAATGAGGCAGATACACAGGGCTGTTCTGGATCCAATTTTTTCTACGGGAGATTTTCCGGGGTTTTCCTAATCCACATGACAAACGTCATGGGCAGATGTGGAGCAGTTGTTAGGACTCTCCCTCCTTACAATCCCATCCCAATTCCTTCCCAATCTAAAGCGCTAAGTGCCTTTGGTAGTGCCTCTCTACCAGATAGCCGGACGTAAAGTACTATAATAAAAAAAAAAACTACATACATCTACATACATGAAGTTTCTCTCTACCTCTACGTCTCTACTCTCTATCATAGACATTATACATATCTGTGCTCTCAAAAGTACGTATACTCTATACCTAGTGGTGCATGGTGAAAATCGTGATTAAGCTAAAATATGGGCCTCTGTTATAGCTAAGGTACTGACAGGTTAATAATGTCTGACAAAAAACGTCGCTTGATTTCTTCGAAGTCTTCAAAAAAACATAGTAAAAATCGTTCGTCTTTTCTATTTATCCGTTTGTATGCATATATCTGTGTACAAGTGTATGTGGAAAAACGTGCATAAAATAACAAATACGTATAACACGACACCTATTATTTGAAAACAAGTAAAAACACTGTTTCTCGAAAGGGAAACAAAATTGGCTGAGAATAACAATTTTTACGGGTATCTTAATGAGGAACATCATGATCAAGGCAAACAAATACAAAGAAGTTAGACTATGCACTAACATTACCTCAATTATTTCTATTTTCTACTATATTTTGAATAGAACAAGTCAACAAAATTTTTGTTGTGTATGCCATGTTTAAAAAATTCAATACAGACATTTACAAAATCTTTGAAAAATTTTTATTACAATACAACCTCTTAAGATCCTAAAAGCAGTCATATCTCAAGATAGAAGCTAGATGTAGCCAAAATAACTGTTTTTACATGTTTCCTAAAAGAGAACTACATGATTGACACTCATTAATAGAGAGAGATTGGACTATGGACTAAGATAACATCAATTTTCTCGTTTTTAAACTGTATCTTTACAAGAACTAGTCAAATAAAACTTTTTATTTAGTATAGCATGTTTGAAACATAATTACAGTTATTGACAAAGTCTTCTTAAATTTTTTGTTACAACATCACCTTTCAAAGTTAGAAAAACAGTCGTATCTTTAAAGGAAAGCCAGATTGACCAAAAATAATCCCACGTATAAGAAATAAGTATTAAGGTACGAAAATGTATGTCACACGGATTCATAGAAACAATCGTAATAATTCTAAAAATAACAAAAGTAACATCTCAAAGGCATAGCTACACCGTATATTCTCCCTATAAATTGATTTATTTTATATTTTTATCATGTATTGTAAGAATAGTTGCACGGGTAAATTTTAATACCAAATTAAAAGTAATCATAAAAAATAAACTGAATGAAAATTACAACCTTACAATAGTAAATAGCTATATGTCTATTGTTTTCCTTAATCTCAATCAGATCGAGTGTATTATTTTACTCTTATGGTAACCAAAATTTAAGAAAAATCTTATTTGTCGGATACAAAGACTCTCACAAGAATTAATTGTCCATATATAACGTCATATCAAATACAAGAATATCAATTTTAAATAAAAGTACGCGTAACGAGACAAACATGCTTTCTTTTGGCAAAGTATAGTGAAAATTTTTGTTTCGTTCTGTATTACATGACAAACAGTTCGTACGCGTATTAACAAATAAATATTACAACTAACATAAAAGTATACTTATGCTGCACGAATTATATGTAACATGAGAAGTATGTTATAGAATGTGTATTCTACGCACGCGTATGCTCGAATAAGTAAAATTATGAAAATTGTTAGTATAATGAGAAGCTCATTCCATGGATCGGTAAGATGAGCAGAGAAATTTTGTAATAATTAATAAAATTTAATGAAGAAGGAACATAATTATAATAACAATACACAATACAGTCAACGACAAATGGCTGCTTGCATGCATGATCGCATGCTTTGACGGACATACGAGATCTCTCTTGCACTTGCGTTTGAGCGACAAGCGTCCGCAAATATCATACAACTGCAATTTGTCAGAGATGGCACTGCTGGTCCATATATTACATATATATATATATATATATATATC
>NW_019379625.1:573981-588875 GCF_000648655.2 Copidosoma floridanum | reverse complement strand
AATTTTTAAATAATATCAGAGAAGGTCTTCTACCACACGCATTAAATTTGAAAAAAAACGCTGTAGTAGCGTTAATAAGAACTTTAAGTATATCTGACGGTCTCTGCTGAGGCACAAGATTGAAAATAACAAAATTATTTAATTACTTAATAGAAGCAGAAATAATAACGGGAAAAAAAAAAAAGCAAAGTTTATATTCCTGGAATAACATTGAATACTGGCACCTCATCATCATTACCCTTTGTCTTCTATAGAAAACAGTTTCCCTTTGTATTAGCATGTTTTACGTGTATTAACAAATCACAAGGACTGAGTTTTGATTCCTTACGATTGTATAATAAGAAATCCTTATTCTTGTACGGACAATTTCACGTTGCTTTATTAAGATGTAAGAATCCAAAAAGAATTTTCAGATTGAATTGAAGAATAAATCCAAGAATAAATCAGAAATTAAAATTTTGATTAGCAAGAAATTTTTCAGTAATTTAAAAATACATAACTTTGAAGATCTTCACATTTTAACAGACGTATGTTAATTTATAAAAACCATAAAAAACAAATATGTAAAAGATGTGGAAAGGCTTTTAAAAGAACAGAAGGGTTAAAACGACATATAAAATGTCACAAAATTAAGTTTACAGAATAAATTGTTGTTTTAAAAACTTATTTGTGTTTGTCTATTTAATTATACCTTCTTTTGAATTCTGTCGTTTTGTTAATAAAGTCCTCACGTAATTAGGAATTTTATATTTGGGTAAAGTAAACATGGACCAGAAAGAGATTTGAAATGTAGAAGTTTAATCAAGTTAAACAAACAATGGTACTTAAGAGACATATAGTGATTAAGGGGAAGTGAAAAGACAGAGGGAGACCTGTGATCAGTGACTTAAGAAACTCTAAAAACGAGGTATGTCTTGGGTACTAAATTACATATATTTTTTAACATTTATGATGGTAAAACGTTAAATAAATAAGTATTTTTTGGGGGGGAGGTAAATTGGGTGGTAAAGGGGGAGCGAGGGGGAGATAAGTGATACTGAGGGAAAGTGGGGGGAAGTTACTTAAATATAGTTTGATTAAAAATAACGTTAAAACAAGCAAATAACTATGTGAATCGAGGAGAAGCTGTGGGGAAGCTGAGGAGGAGCTGATAAAGAGCGGGGGAGTGCTGAGGCTTATTTTCGTTAATACAATTATATAATATAGGAAGATATATGTATATA
Source organism: Copidosoma floridanum (assembly GCF_000648655.2). The sequence continues at coordinate 587,652 of NW_019379625.1, read as the reverse complement.
TACAGCATGATATGTAACGGTGGCATTTCCCGAAAAACCGCGTGTAGAGCGATTTTTCCTGACGCGAACCCCGTTAGAATTTATTTTTTAGGGCAAATAGCTTTTAAATCGAAGCCGATTGAAAATACGTTCCAAACTACCCCTAAATGGGGTTGGAAGGCTATAGCACGCCCACATGAACTCGCGACGTTGCCACATTGTTATTGGAGCTTAGTCGGTAAGCGGTGAGAACTATATCCATGCGCGCACGCAAAAGCGTCTGCTACTGCTAGTAACCTGAAGGTTGGATGTAAAAATTTTTACCTTAAGGTAAATATTGTCTGCTTCTTAAGTTGTCAGTTGTTTATCCACGCGCTTACTGTCTTTCTCACTTTCATGTTAGACAAAAACATCTTTAAATTTTTATACATAAGTAATGTTACCTCGAATAAAAGTAAAATACCATATCAGTAGGGATTTTTCCACTCTAGACGATAGTATTTTTGCAAAAATAGTCGAGCTCTTGGTCAAAAATATTGTTAGGTATGTCTTGCTTATGTTTCTGGGTATGTCGTCTGTACACGATTTAGAATGAGTCCATTCATAAATTGCTATAATCAAGTACCCGCCAAGTGCCCAGGAAGTACCTACCAAGTGCCCAGGAAGTACCCGGCAAGTGCCTGCCAAGTACCCGGGAAGTACCCGCCAAGTACCCGGCAAGTGCCCGCCAAGTACCCGGAAAGTACCCGCCAAGTACCCGAGGAAGTGCCCGGGGAGTACCCGGAAAGTACCCGAGGAAGTGCCCGGGAGGTACCCGCCAAGTGCCCGGGAAGTACCTGGCAAGTGCCCACCAAGTACCCGGGAAGTACCCGGCAAGTGCCCGTCAAATACCCGGGAAGTACCTGCCAAGTACCCGGCAAGTACCCACCAATTACCCGGGAAGTACCCGCCAAGTACCCGAGGAAGTGACCGGGAAGTACCCGCCAAGTGCCCGGGAAGTAACCGGCAAGTGCTCGCCAAGTACCCAGGAAGTGCCCGGGAAGTACCCGCTAAGGGCCCGGGAAGTAACCGGCAAGTACCCGCCAAGTACCCGGGAAGTACCCGACTGTATTGTACTAGGCAGGGACTTGGCTGGCACTTCCTCAGGTACTTCCCGGGCACTTCCTCGGGTACTTGGCGGGTACTTCCCGGGAACTTCGCGGGTACTTCCCAGGCACTTCCTCGGGTACTTCCCGGGCACTTCCTCGGGTACTTGGCGGGTACTTCCCGGGTACTTGGCAAGTACTGCCCGGGCACTTCCTCGGGTACTTGGTGGGTACTTCCCGGGCACTTGGTGAGTACTTTCTCGGGTACTTCCTGGGTACTTGGCAAGTACTTCCCGGGCACTTCCTCGGGTACTTGGTAGGTACTTCCCGGGTACTTCCCGGGTACTTGGCGGGTACTTCCTGGGAACTTCCCGGGTGCTTCTCGGGTACTTTCTCGGGTACTTGGCAGGTACTTCCCGGGTACTTGGCGGGCAGTTGCTGGGTACTTCCTGGTCACTTGGCGGGTACTTCCCAGGCACTTGGTGGGTACTTGATTATTGCAATTTATGAATGGACTCGTTCTAAATCGTGTACAGACAACATACCCAGAAACATAAGCAAGACACACCTAACAATATTTTTGACCAAGAGCTCGACTATTTTTGCAAAAATACTATCATGTAGAGTAGAGAAATACTTACTGATATGGTATTTTACTTTTATTTGAGGTAACATTACTTAAGTATAAAAATTTAAAGATGTTTTTGTCCAACATGAGAGTGAGAAAGACAGTAAGCGCGTGGATAAACAACTGACAACTTAAGGAGCAGACAATATTTACGTTATGGTAAAAGTTTTTACATCCAACCTTTAAGTTACCAGCAGTAGCTGACGCTCTTGCGTGCGCAAATGGATATAAATCTCTCTGCTTACTGACTAAGCTCCAATAACAATGTGGCAACGTCGCGAGTTCATGCGGGCGCGCTATAGCCTTCCAACCCCATTCAAGGGTAGTTTGGAACGTATTTTTAATCGGCTCCTATTTAAAAGCTATTTGCCCTAAAAAATTAATTCCAATGGGGTTCGCGTCAGAAAAAATCGCTCTACACGTGGTTCTCGGTAAATGCCACCGTTACATATCATGCTGTATATATGTGTGAGATATGGACTAGCGGTGCCATCTCTGACAAATTGAAGTTTTATGATATTTGCGGACGCTTGTCACTCGAACGCAAGTGCAAGAGAGATCTCGTATGTCCGTCAAAGCATGCGATCATGCATGGAAGCAGCCATTTGTCGTTGGGTGTATTGTGTATTGTTATCATAATTATGTTCTTTCTTTATTAAATTTCATTAACTATGACAAAATGTGTTTGCTCATTTTACTGATGCATGGAATAAACTTCTCATTATACTAACAATTTTAATAATTTCACTAATTCGAGCATACAAGTGCGTAGAATACATATACGTTAACATAATTTTCATGTTACATATGATTCGCGCATTGTTAGTATACTTTTATGTTTGTTATAATGTATATTTATTAATACGCGTACGAACTGTTTGTCATGTAATACAGAACGAAACAAAAATTTTCACTATACTTTGCCAAAAGAAAGCATGTTTGTCTCGTTACGCGTACTTTTATTTAAAATTGATATTCTTGTATTTGATATGACGTTATATATGGACAATTAATTCTTGTGAGAGTCTTTGTATCCGACAAATAAGATTTTTCTTAAATTTTGGTTACCATAAGAGTAAAATAATACACTCGATCTGATTGAGATTAAGGAAAACAATAGACATATAGCTATTTACTATTGTAAGGTTGTAATTTTCATTCAGTTTATTTTTTATGATTACTTTTAATTTGGTATTAAAATTTACCCGTGCAACTATTCTTACAATACATGATAAAAATATAAAATAAATCAATTTATAGGGAGAATATACGGTGTAGCTATGCCTTTGAGATGTTACTTTTGTTATTTTTAGAATTATTACGATTGTTTCTATGAATCCGTGTGACATACATTTTCGTACCTTAATACTTATTTCTTATATGTGGGATTATTTTTGGTCAATCTGGCTTTCCTTTAAAGATACGACTGTTTTTCTAACTTTGAAAGGTGATGTTGTAACAAAAACTTTTCAATAACTGTAATTATGTTTCAGACATGCTATACTAAATAAAAAGTTTTATTTGACTAGTTTTTGTAAAGATACAGTTCAAAAACGAGAATATTAATGTTATCTTAGTCCATAGTCCAATCTCTTTCTATTAATGAGTGTCAATCATGTAGTCCTCTTTTAGGAAACATGTAAAAACAGTTATTTTAGCAACATCTAGCTTCTATCTCGAGATGTGACTGCTTTTAGAATCTTAAGAGGTTATATTGTAATAAAAATTTTTTAAAGGTTATGTAAATGTCTGTATTAATTTTTCTAAACATGGCATACACAAGAAAAATGTATGTAGATGTATATAGTTTTTTTTTTTTATAGTACTTTACGTCCGGCTATCTGGTAGAGAGGCACTACCAAGGGCACTTAGCACTTTAGATTGGGAAGGAATTGGGATGGGATCGGAAGGAGGGAGAGCCCTAACAACTGCTCCACATCTGCCCATGACGTTTGTCATGTTGATTAGGAAAACCCCGGAAAATCTCCCGTAGAAAAAATTGGATCCAGAACAGCCCTGTGTATCTGCCTCATTTATGACCTGGTGTCCAAATGGAAGACTAAGAGAACGGGGCAGAAGTTTGGCACACCTCTCGCTCTCGATGTCAAAGAGGCAAAGAAGCAGTCAATTAATTCACGAAACAAATAGCAGAGGCAAAATGGCAAGACTGGAACAGTCACCCGTCCAAGTACTAATCTCGCTAAATGCTGCTTAACATCAATGACTGACGGGACTGCAACTCTACAACTGAGCCCTCGTGTCGGTGATGTATATAGATACAGTAACTGTGGCGCATTATTGTGCACATGCGAGAAGGAGCAAAAGAGAGGAAGAGAGTTAGACAAACAGATCTTCTGCGCTGCCGTTAGCGCTGGTTGGTACGTATAGATTATACACATGATAAAGGTTCCAGATTTAACATTGGCCACACCATTAACTTTTATACAAGCTCTTCGGCACTAGTTGTCATGTCTCATTTCAAATTGGGCCACACTTACATGGTACGCAAATGGCAGAAATAGCCAGCTAAACATCATAGTGGAAAGAGAAAAAAGTCCCCTTATCACAATTTTCTCGAGTGATGCATTCTACTTCAGTTGGAAAATTGCCTATCATGCACGTGAAAAAAAAACAAAACAAAGCGTATCTATCTTTAAGTAAAGTATGTCTAAGCAAATATATAAATCTAAGCAAAGTATATCTAATATCTTATAACTTTCTTTTAAACTTACATTATACTATTTACATACATCTGTATTCTTTTAACTAACATAGTAATATATTTATTACAAAAAATCGCACGTAACTGTTGATAAGTTACCTACCAATCTACCAAATATACAAAATTAAAAGCTTGTATCAATCATGGGATTGGAAGGAGAATAATTTGTATGAAATCATTTTAAAATGGCGATTTTATGAGTTTGCGTTCACCACTGATGTGGAGAAAATGTTCAGGCAAATACTTGTTCATCCCGATGATCAATTTTTTCAGGCTATTTTTTGGCGTTTAAAGCAGTCTGACCCTCCAAAGATCTTTTTACTCAACACAGTTATTTACGGCTTAGCAAGCTCGCCATTTCAAGCTACTCGTGTTCTTCGCTAGCTGGCTACTGATTATGCTGAATCCCATGCTAGAGTCGCCAAGGTTATTTTGGAGAATTTTTACGTTGACGATTGCCTTTCAGGCGCTTATTCCTTAGTTAAAGCACAACAAAAGAGTGCAGAACTTTTAGAATTAGCTCATTTTGGTGGTTTTCCTCTCAGAAAGTGGTCAGCTTATGTTTCTGAAGTGCTCTCTGGCATACCTGACGAATTCAAGGTCGACAAGCCAAAGGAACTCAAGGAGTTTGAGACTACAATTTCTGTTCTGGACTTGTCTCAGAATCTCCAAAGTGACGACTTTCACTTCCAATTAATTATTAGCCCTAGCCTTCAAGCTTGGACGAGACGATATTTTTTAGCACAATTAGCTAAGTTTTTTGATCCATTAGGATGGTTTTCACCTGTTATTATTTTTGGCAAAATTCTATTTCAGTCCTTATGGCTATTAAAAATATCGTGGCATGATCCTCTACCACCGACAGTTGTTGCGGAATGGGTCAAGTGGTTGGATGAAGGGCCCCAATTAAACAAAATTACTATACCTCGCTGGAATTTTTTCTCATCAGGCTTTGAAAGGTTAGAAATACACGGCTTTGCTGACGCATCTAAGGTGGCTTGCGCTGCTGTAATTTATATTCGTGTAGTTAAAGATGAAAAGGTCTACGTAACTCTTCAGTTGGCTAAGACCTAGGTAAGCCCTATTAAGACCTTGAGTATACCATGGCTAGAACTCTGTGCTGCTCAGCTGCTTGCTAGAATTGTCAGTCATTTTTTTCATTGTTGCCCTGTCAAAGATGCACCCGTCCACCTTTGGACTGACTCATTAAACACATTGCATTGGCTTAGTGCGCTACCATCCAGATGGCCTTGTTTCGTTTCCAACAGGTGCTCAAACATATTCAAGCTGATGCCTAAGGCTGAGTGGCACCATATAAGATCTAGTCAGAACCCAGCTGACATAGCTTCTCGAGGTATACATCCAGGTCAAATGAGAGAACAGCGTTTGTGGTTTTCTGGACCAGATATTCTCCACGAGCTCCAGCCCGAGTACCCCAAACTTAAGATTGAAATTTTAGAGGATCCACTCAATAGTGTAAACGTCTTGATTGAAACTAAAGGGTTGTATACGTTTGTCACTAAATTGTATGGTCGATAGGCTTTTCATTAAGGTAGTTCAAAAAAGAGTAAACATTGACCAAACTGACTCCTACCAGCCTAAGCTGGCTTTTGTTTCTGTAAATACCTATTACAATGTAGCCTTAGGCAACCTGTCGACTAAGGAAATCGATAATGCTGCCTCTTTAATAGCTTATACACATCAGCAGAGATGGTTTTCTGCCGATTTAGCTGTTCTTCGTAGAAACCAAGGGCTAAGACCTGATGAATTAGAACAGCTTCCATCAAGTAGTCGTTTGCATAAACTAACGCCTGTTATCATCGATGATCTTCTTCGAGTCGATGGAAGGCTTAGTAACTCTCTATTAGATGCAAATGCTAAACATCCCTTGATCCTCTATGGCTCCGACTATTTCACTCAATTGTTGATTGACTATTATCATCGCAAGGCATTACATGTAGGTGTTGAGATGATTCTTGTGTCTCTTTGGCGAAAATATTGGATTTTGTGAGGTCGTGAAGTAGTGCGTGCCGAACTTAGTCACTGTTTCACCTGTAAAAGGTACAAGGGCCGGACTCAAACTCAATTGATGAGCGATCTTCCAAATTGTCGAGTAACTCCTAGTCCGCCCTTTCAGAAGACTAGAGTTGATTATGCCGGACCTTTTCCGATTCGGTTGTCTAAGAGTCGAGGAAAGGGTACTCTCAAGGAATACGTGGCCGTGTTTATATGTATGGCCACCAAAGTGGTACATCTGGAAGTGGCTGAGGACTACTTGACTGAGGCACTCATTGCAGCATTTCATCGCCTTGAGTCTCATCGAGGGCAGTGTACTGATCTTTATAGTGATCAGGGCACGAACTTTGTAGGTGCTGACCACGAATTAAAAAGAATATGGACAGCTCGGTGTCATTCATCTGATTTTGCCGATAGTCTGTCGCCTTCTGGCACTGAGTGGCATTTTAAACCTCCAGCTGCCCCTCACTTCGGTGGTATTTGGGAATCTGCCGTAAAATCAGCGGAGTTCCATTTGAAGCGAGTCGTTGGTGATCAGATTTCGACGTTTGTCGAGTTCTCGACCCTTCTGTGTCGTATAGAATCGTGCCTTAATTCGTGGCCACTGTGCCCTCTGACCGATGATCCTGAGGACCTTTATGCTCTCACTCCTGCACACTTATTAATCCTTAGACCGTCTTATATTTTTCACCAACCAGATTTGACCTCCGAAAAAATATCTCCATTACACAGGTGGAAGCTTGTTACACAGACTGTCCTGGATTTTTGGAGGCGGTGGTCCTCAGAGTACCTCAGCACTCTTCAGGCACGATCTAAGTGGCTTACGCTCCAAAGATCCATGCAGATAGGGGATTTAGTTCTTATTTAGAATGAGTTGACTCTCCCTGGCAAGTGGCCTCTGGGTCATTTGATTGAAATTTTTAAAGATCAGAGGTCCCTAGTCAGAATCGTAAAGGTCAAAACATCCAGTACTGTTCTGACTAGACCGATCCACAAAGTAATATTGTTAAGGACAAACTCTGAAATTGAAGCTATTAATTCAGATTAAACGTCTTAATGTCTTGTTAGTTGCACTTGGATGATCTAGTTATAAAATTAAGAACAGTTACAATACTTTTACTTAGTTTGCTATTGTAAGTAGACAAGTGGTCTACATTAATATTTTCAAATTTCGATTTATACGTTATACTTTGTTTATCTTATTTATTTTTCTCTTTCTTTGATGTACATTCGTACTGACTGCTGTCCATCAACCTGGTTAGTATGTTCAACATCAAATTAGTATTACAAACATTAACTACATAGAATTTATGTATTCACGCGCTAGAAATTAACTTTAATATTTTGTAACCAATAGCGTGCGTACGATGGTCCTGCGTGACCACCAATCATAGAGCTCCACGTTTAAGTTACTTTGGCTGCTCACGACTTCTCGCCTGTGAGCATTTAGTCAGTCCGCACCGATCGTTCGTCCAGTGAACCTCAGTGTGGTCACTGTGTACACCAACCAAGTAGACATTTTCTTGAGTTAATCATTTTAAATAGATAAAGAAAATGTCTTGTTTAATTTACTCGCGTGACTCAAACAACATCATTTTCAGTTAATTATATTAGTAAAATAACTGTTCTTCAACTTCGTTCAATATCCTTAAACTAGCGCACATAAAACGCAATTTTGTTATTTACCACAGTTTTTCAATTTTTTCTCATCAAGTGTTATAATTTCTGCTGTTAATGTACTTTATTGTTTTGTTATATTTAAAAAGGTGTGAGTGTTAATCTTTCAATAAACCCAAGCAATTGGCTCCCACTCTTTTCCCTCACAACCGGTAAATCAAATCATGCAGTCTACAATCATTGGGTTTTCAATCCCAAACAATACAATATAACAATTTATTCATTGCCCTATACTTCACAAGGAGAGTCAGTTAGGCAAATATGTTATTGTGCATGCTAATTTTAATAATTATTTAGGCGTTTAACAAACGTCTGAAACCACGGAAACAATAATTTTTAACCTTAATTTTCACAATTTATAGATATTTGTCAAAACTCATCATGGATTTTATCATCAGTATCCTTAACTTTTACAATGCTGATGGATTTTTTTTTTTTTTATTTATCATCGCCCTTAGACTCAGACATGGCATTCTTTTACGCAAGAATAGTGTTAATTAGCCATTAGTGCAAACCTGAGTTATGACCAGATTTTTATACGAATAAACTAGTATAAACACCAGGACCAACTCAATTACACATATAATCACATTGACGAAACATAAGAGAAACAATTAATAGATGCACAAAGATCAACAGCACAGGCGAAACGGCGAGACTTGAGCGGTCACCCATCTAAATTAATAACTGCCCCAAATGCTGCTTAACCTCGCAGATTGACGGATCTGCAACTCTACCGTTACGCCACCGCAACCACTAATGCTGATAGATATTTTATACCAAAAGAATTTTCAGTGGTTTCATTGTAAGGGAACGTTGTGGGACGTTAGATAAATAAGTCACCTTGCAGTTTCAATCATTTATTGCTGAATATGAAAAAGTATAAAAATTATCAGACACTAGAAGTATTCGGAATTAAATAATTTGAGGGTCATATTATATTAAATGACTTGAAGTAACATCTCATAACTATTGCTATGAACTTCAAAAGAATCTATACGCAAGGACTGTAGAATATGTGCATCATAAACATGGTGTGTTGTATTCTCTGCTTTTTATCTACTGTGCAGCCCTATCCTCGTTACTTTTTTATGTCAGTCGTCAGCTGATCATATATATATACAGCTATAGTCGACAATGTACTACACTCAGCTGACGAAAATCGAAATACTCGGATCATAACCTCCATACTTATGCCGTGCAAATATGCAGATTGCAGAGTGTAAAATTAAAGATTTTAGCTAGGGAGTAATGTTATACTCATTAATTAAAAATAATTAAGTACCCAGTCTCTATACGTCTGAGTACTGAAAGCGATTGACATAAGCATAACATACTAATATAATTCCCATAGTGCCAGTATAAAAGATTTTAATATAAATTTTGTGTGTTATTGAATTGTATATGTAATTGAACGACTTCTACGAGCGTAGCTGCTGCGTACAGTACTGAAGTCACTATATATATTGTTTTCTATCTCACTCGCTTTTTGTTTCTCTAGGGTCTCTAGATCAACAAACGGGCGTGTTGATTTAATATAAAATTAGGCTATAAATAACTTTTTTTAGGTCGCGAATTTCCGGCTGGGTACGAGGAAAAATCGTATACGTCACTCGACAGAAGAATAGCACATCACCGTCTGAGTATTTGCCACCCTCGGCTTCCCCACGAGTGGCAATGTACACGTGGACTGGAATGTACTGCTTCCCTGCCTCGTGAAGTAATATACCATTCTGAAAAAAATAATCTGGACTTGCATACGAAACAAAGTATGTGCTATCCATTCGTCAACACAAACAGTGCGCATAGAGAGAGAGAGAGAGAGAGAGAGAAAAAAATGTTTCTACACTTTCTTTAATTTTTCTGGAAAAAAAAAATTCACGTACCCGGTTTGCATACCACGTGCTTTCCCCCTCTAGATTTGAGCCAGAATCAGCCTAACCTACCTACTGCCACCGATTGCCGCCATACAAAATTTTCGACACTATTTATACGGATGAAAATTTACAGTTTTCGGAGATCACGAGCCTTTGACATTGATCAAATCAATAAAAGACCCCATGAGTGACCTAGTTTGATGGAGAACAAAGCTCCTCGGGTATAACTATACCTATAAGTACAAACCTGGACGTTTGAAGTCAAATGCGGACGCTTTATAGTGTAACCCTGCAGATTCTCATAAAATAACTACAGTCAAGAATTACATAGATTTTGAGGGTGAGAGGGGAGCATAAAATGGTTTAAAAAATTTTAACATCCAGCAGTAACAGAAACAGTAGTCGCTCTAACAGCCCTAGCTCTGACAGCGAGTCTAATAATTATAAAACATTGCATTTTTTTATGCTACCTTTAAAGCCTATTTTATAATTACAAACAAATTGCAATTCACTGCTCGCAGATCAATGCATAAACATGCTTTAAAAGGCAATGCTGATGAAAATTATGATAGGAAATATTCTTTAACTAATAGTTTGTGAAATAGAAATCTTGCTTACCCCTCCTTATATTGGAATTATTACATGCCACCAAAACTAATAAATAGAATGGGAACAACGGAAAATTGCGAACCAGAGTCAAACAAAGCAAATTTTCAGAATTTCAAAACTTTTTAATATTTGAATAGACTATTTCAAAGACTCTGAAAATTCTATAGAAGAAAAAAAAATACGATCAAAATCACTAATAAAATGCCCCAGGGCTGCATCTACGGTAACAGAAGACAATATCGATACTATATGAAAAAAGCTTAATGTTTCTATAATTGAACAAGAAGATAGTGAAGAAGCCAGAGAGAAAGAAAAAACATATGGTAGTGTACCCGATACACCTTTTCGTTTAAGTGCTAATCAGCAAAACACATATATAAAACAACATTACGTTCTGAACCTGAGTTACTTGACACCATAGACTCAACCCACAGTCGCATTCGAAATGTTAGAACAGCAATGGAATGTTGAACACAGTGATATAATCATTCGTAAAGAAGGTACTATGATAAGACCTTTGATGAGAACAGAAATAGATTACCTCGAAATATTTAGTACACAAGAATGCTTTACATACACAAATGACAACGTTATAACGCTAATTTTGGCTTCCTTAACACTATGTTCTACTAACAATAAATTATTATTAGATTGAAATTGTATTTAAAAATAGGAATTAAACAAATCACGATAACAAGTGAATTAGTATTCTGTTTGGTTATCAAAGTAAAAGACAGAGATGAAATATTGCTTCAAGATCTTCAGTCGTGTTTAGCAGGTACAGCCAAGGCAATAGAAAATAAGAATTTCGAAACATTAAGAATATCCAGAAAAAGTGAAATAATTGAAAATTTTTCCAGAAGAACAATGCCAAAAACAATTCGTGAAGAACTGAATCATGTAAACATGAACATGAATGTATGTTCGGGTGAATATGTTAATTTATTAAACGAAGTAAGACAACTTAGATTAATAGAATGACGCAATAGCCTCTATGGTAGAAATAGAGGCATAAACAGAACTTATAGAAAAATACGAGAATTGTACTACTGGGAAGGTATGAGAAAAAATATTAAAAACTTTGTGCGAAAGTGCAAAATTTGCCAAGAACAAAACTTAACAATGGATCAAAACAAAAGAACCTATGATAATAACTTATACTTGAGCTGAAGTTTTCTTGAAAATAGCCATCGATTCTGTAGAATCAATAGCAATAATAACATCAGAAATAAACGTGTATTAACTGTATCTAATTAAAAATTAAATGCAATCTTATCTCAAGTATCTTATTGATTTGATCCCTTGTTTAAAAGACTTGCATGAAAAAGCTCATAATGAGCTCATAAAATGTAAACATAACAGTAAATAAAATTATGATATACACACTACAACTTAGAATGAAGAAGTCAGTATGAAAGTTTACGCAATAAAAGAACCTCGTGAAAAAGAATTGGATAAAAACTAGAGGCCCCTCTGTCTCGGCTTTACTCGAGACCCATTAAATAGAACACCTTAGTGTGTTGCAGTTTATTTGGTCAAAGAATAAGCTATAAAAAGTAACAATCAGTGGACAGTGGGTGCTTGGGTACCCAAGTATCAAGTTATACTTCTACAGAATTATATGGCAAATAATATAACTTTTAGTATAAAAATATATTCTACAAAACAATATTGTTCACGCCAATCGTGAAATTTTAATTTTCTCTCTTTATTTTCTAATTTTCTTTAGCACAATACGTTAAATACAATAGTTATATTTCCTGGAATTGTAATAGCTTTATCTTTGCTTTATCATCTAAAAGTAACACTTATCAATTTTATAACTTTCACTTTACATTTATACATACTTTAATTTCAGAACTTATATTTTCTTATCTTATCTCTCTTTTTATACTCTGACTCATATAACGACCACAGTGTATATTTGTATGGTTAGTTTTAGTTATTCTCTCCGCTATTATTGTAATAAACCAGATACGTCTCAACAAGCAAAGAGCCAACATCAACTGCGCTCTGAGCTCCGCTAACCGCTATTGTAAATACATACGCTATTAAATAAACGCTATTTAAACTACTACCACTCAACAGTTTATTGAACCTCAGTAATTCCCGAACAATCAATATTAAGATCCCCGCATTCGTCAAGCATTTTTTGCTGGAACGTAACAAATATTGTGTACGAAGGTGGTGCAATTACCGTAGGGAATGAGTATAACTAATTTGATTAAGTATGATTTTAATGAATATTTAATGAGTTAACGATTGTAAAGAAGATTTTATGACACAATACAATAAAAATATTATATAGGCTGTCCAGTCCAAGATTGTGCGCTTTCATCGAACCTCTGGTGATTTCAGAACAATTTTCTACTGCCTACGCTGATAACATCTGTAACGTCATACTCACATCTATCACATACGATTCCACACTTACTCCTCGTCCATATTTAATACCCAAAATACAATTGTATACAGAAAATTAAGAAAAATCATCTTGTAGTATAGCTTTCTTCAATAGGGCAGTATTACATGCCAGTGAATGTTTTTTGACAGATATTATTCAAACGTCAAACGTATATTGAAATAGCGTAAAAATACCAACGAACATTGCAGCTCGTTTCATTCTACCATTATTTTATACACGATACTAATAAAGAATCGATATTTAACATGTTACTTTATGAAAAAGATTACGTTAAATGGTATTTATATGATTTGTAGAAATTGAGAAGGAGGGGATGAAGTGTGCGTTAAAGCATGTATATATGAGTATATCTACATAAGAAAAACAATTGCTAGCTTTACTGTATACGTTAGCGTTCTTCACATTTCTCTGAACTTTTCCCCCACAAACTATCTGAAGAACGTGCTTAAGTCAAAAAATCACTTTAATCACAAATGAAAAAATTGTAAAAGAATAAAACGCAATAAAAATTAATTATTGTATTTGCACAGTATAAAAAATTTTTTTCTAATTTTTGAAAATTTTGAAAAAGTATGAAGGAATTGTATGAAAAATTATTTATTCATTGTAAAAGTAACAAATTAAATATATAGGAATAAATATCTATAAATACA
>NW_019379625.1:539061-563367 GCF_000648655.2 Copidosoma floridanum | reverse complement strand
GTTAAATATGAAGAATACAAAAAATTGCTGGCTTATAAATTAACTCCCTAACACTTTTTATTATGACAGCTGCCAACAATTACAATACTTTTTTGAAATTATTGATGGAGTCACTGGGAATTAAACCCTTTTGCAGCATTCAACTTAAATCAGCTCCTTTTTTGAAGCCAATGGAATTTTAGTCGTATACGCAGCAGCCAAGTGCTGTGAGCTGAAATCGCTTAAGCTCACATTTTTTTTAGCACGTATATCTTTTTAGCTTCCTTGAAATAATCATGTTTTAAAAATACGGAAGTGCTTCGAGGAACCACTTGTATTTCTCGAACACTGGCGATTTTCGCTGTTTTCCAGTTACACTTCTCTGATAAATGATCAAAATTATATATTGAACTTTGTTCTACTTGCTCAACGTCGGAATGATTTGTAGTTTTACTTTTGCGTATGAATTTCGCCCATTCATTTTGTGTAAACACATATTTATGGCGAATGTAGTTTTCAATACGAGCATGCATTAAATCTCCCTCAGACTGCGTATGGCCCGCCCCAGATAGCTGTAAGATGAAATTTTTTATTGACCCAACAATATATTAATTTTAACTGCATCATTTATTGCAATACAATCAAATGCTTAATGATAGAGAAATCAGAATTAATTTTTGTATTTTCATGAGAAAACTAAAGTCAATTGATAGGTAATTTTTAAAAATTAATCAATCTCATATGTGAAAGTACCTGTCACTCGGGAAAACAAATGGATGACACAAATTAATAAACGTAGACAGCATTACGTTATACATTGATGGAAATTATACCTTATAAAAAATCATTCGTTAACAAGGATTCAATACTTTGTATTAACAATAAACAAATATTCGTTCAAAGTTTAGTTGAATTAGCAATAATTCACGAGTAAGCATTTAGTAATACCACTATTTTTCCCACCTCTGATGTTTGCTTGCAAAAACTTAAATTATTAATTTGTAATGATTGAGTACTTGCTCATAATTTAATCCACATTCGTTAACAGGTAATAAGCAGGATTGAAGGAGGTTCCGGCAAAAATTAAAAAGTGTTAGAGAACACTGCAAGAAAATTTCGTTATTTCCAAGAACATATTTACATGTTTGTATGAATTTTTTAAATATTTTTTTCCAAACATATTTTTTCGAGAAAAAAATTATTCATTTTCATAATTTAACGTAGGTTCTTATAGAGATCACTAATTAGATTTCATAAAATGTAACTTTTTTAAAGATTTTTTGGGTGGTTTTTTTTATTCGTTTGTTATCTTACTAATATGTATAGCAAATTCGCTAAAACCGTTGTAATTGCTAACCGCGAAAACTACTGAACCGATTTTGCTGAAATTTTGCACACTGATTCATGATACTACCTAGATGGTTTAAGTACAGTTTTCATCTTAAACGACAACCAGGGGGTATTAATGGGTCATGGGACCCACGGTAAGAACGAAGTTCTTTGAATATGAGATGAGTATAGACACAATTTCTCAGGTAACATGGGGGTCACCAGACCCACAGGAAGAACGAAGCCCTGTAAACGTTGGTACTGCATTCATGTTGTTTACTAAAAGAAAAACTTGAAAAACGAATAAAAAAAAAAAAAAAATTGTTTACTACTCACGATGGTTGAACTTCGTGAGAACGTCGTGCATAAATACAGTACTCACGAAGTTCAAACATCGTGATTAACGTTTACAGGGCTTCGTTCTTCCTGTGGGTCTGGCGACCCCCTTGTTACCTGAGAAATTGTGTCTATACTCATCTCATATTTAAAGAACTTCGTTCTTACCGTTGGTCCCATGACCCATTAATACCCCCTGGTTTGTTGTTTTAATTTCCTTTATAGTTTTTTCCTTTTTTTTTTTTACTTTTTTTGTATTTAATAAAGCAATTATTAATGACAGTACTGAGTTCATTTATTATCATAGACTGATTAAAAAGTTACCATATTTATTATACGTATATATGCTCAACGTAAGGACGACTACTTTTCTTTACACCCAAAAATGCCATGCACGCAGGTCAAAAGAGCGTGTGAGCGCAGCTCTACAGACTGTGTATTATACACAGAAGGTAGACGTGCCTACACGTAAAAATACCGTTGCCATCTTATGAGGCAAACGCGTGTGGATAGTAGCAGGAGGAGGTGGCTCGCCTTCTAAGCTCTCTCAAGAACAGGAAAGGGGCCAGGTTATCGCGACGAATAAGGTGCACTAAGAGATGGATTTGTTCGTAATTGTCATCATATATTAACTAATAACTTACTTATAATATGTATACGGAAATCATACGTATATTTTAATAGTTAAGATATCAATATTTCATTCCAAAATATTGCCCTGATAAAAACGATATTTTAACTGAAAAATTGTTAATTTTGCTTACTTTTTTGTTAATAGAGGACTGCACATAACCTTTTAGATTGTCATTCCATAATATATTGCTTTAATGATGTTAACGTAGTAAAAGTAATGAGGGATTAAACACCAAAAAAAAAAAAAAATCAATATTTCATGTTTAGCAGTGCATATTTTATATTTATTAAATATTTCTGTGTAAAATTATGAATTTCTGTCTTTGTAGTTATCACCAGAAAACAAATAAGTTTTTTTCTTATGCCTTCGCCAAAAAATACGACTTTATTTTCTGTTTTCAGGGAGCAATGCACAACATTTCTCTCAGGTGGAAAATTTCATGTAATGCTCATGGGAAAAGTAAATCTTATTTTTTGCATGGATCCTGTCTTGCCTTCAGCTCAGATAAAAATTTCCAGGCAGAGGATGTCAAAATACTTTTTTCCGCCCTCAGGTGGTTTTGGGAGGCTGGTACTTCCTTGGGCGAAAAAGCAGTTTTCCGGAACTCGTTCGAAAAGTCTCCTTTACGAACCTCGTTACGTTCCTCGCCTTCGGCTTGGGCCGCAAACCTCTCGGTTCGCAAACAGAGACTTTTCAAACTCGTAGGAAAACTACCATTTCGACCGGCGTTTTTGAGAGGCTAGTGTGCCCTCAGTAGGAAAAATAGGATTCGCCATATAATGTCCCTTGCTTCGCAGGTCCATCGGGTAGCACAATAGCCGCAGAGACGATGGCACTTATGCGATGAAAATACTATTTCTTACTATGGACACAAAGTTCAACTGCCGCTTTGCGCCCTTGAGGTACTCTATGCATCCTTGTAATCACTTTGGGCCCACGGGCAGTAAAGTTTTTTGTGCCCTCAAGGCCCAAAGTTGTCTTCTGCCTTAGGAGCCAAAGTGATTTACTTGGCAAAACGTGTGCCCACGGGCCTAAAATTGCACTTTGCGCCCTCAGTAAGAAAGACATTATACGTGACTCGGGCAATAACACACAACAACCGCGTTCTTCGGACACTCACGTTTGTACTTTGGGCCCTAGTGAACTCAATCTAATCTAAGCTGTTAAAATTAGGTTATGAAAATCACGTGATAATACGTGCACGTATGTATGTTACTACACAGTAATCATTTGGATTTCGAGTGAGCGGCATCTACAATAAATTTTATGGCACGACATTTACAAGCAAAAATTTACCATGCATAACATGAGCAACAGGGTTAGTTGGATATCAGGAGTTGGATCCAATACTTCAACAAATTTTGATAATTTTTCTTAGGGTGAAATTAAAGTAATTCATAATCTGACCATTATTTAAAAAAAGTCAATTTTACTGTACATTCGCAAAAACTTCACAAATTAAAGATTAATCTTTACGATATTTGGCAAAAAATTAATTTCAAGATTAAAAATTTCTCATATATTGTGTATTATAATACATAACTGCATGAGGGGTCTTGGGACCCCCAACAGAAGCGAAGCTGCTGTATATTCGTGTCAACGAAACATTACCCGATATCAATGCTTCCAGTAATGTGAGCAGACACACTCACAGGTGTTTTCCGCAATCGTCACCAGCAAGTAATTTTAGGTTGCGCTCTACGTTACCGTCAGGTCGGTAAGTCAACTACCTTGAATCAAACTGGTACTCTGTTCCGTAATCTGGCCAGTTAAAACAGCAGACGATGGTCAACAGCAATAAAATCTTCACTTTTTTCTTGACTTTCACGTCGTCTGCTTTTTAACTGGCTAGATTACGGAATAGAGCGCCAGTTTTATTCAAGGTAATTGACTTTTTGACCTGACGGTAACGTAGAGCGTAACCTAAAATTACTTGCTGGTGACAATAGCGGAAAACACCCCGTATACATGCCAAAGGACGTGCGGTTGTCACCACTTGCCCTCCACCAGTTATCGCCTCGGGCACCCGTCTTTCTCCCGCTCTTCACTGACATGCCTCCTTCGAGCTGGGAGAGCCTCAGTCGGTGCATGTACGAGAGCTCGGTACCCTCGGTGGCAGTTAGAGATTAGTAGGAAGATTGATGACTGCAACGCTACGGAGTGCGCCCACTTTTTTCCACTGGTTCAAGTGCCGCGTCGGTTGTGACCAAGTGCTGAGTTAGGCGCATATTTTTTTTTTATTTGAGAAGCACGCGTGGTAGGGGTATGTGCCTACGAGGAGAGGAGTAGATTCGCGTGGAAATGTCCATATAGGCGCATATTTTGGAGAAGCGTGGAAGGAGTATAGCGAATGTGCGCCTACGAGGAGAGAGAGGAGTAGAAATGTCGGCTATATAGCTGTACACGCTAGTAAAGTACTGCTGACAGCGCCACTTTTGGTGGTTCAGTTGCGATCTTTTTTCATAAATATTAAAAAATTTAAAAAATTTTTGTAATCATAATAGACGCGAGTTTGCTATGATTAAATAAAGCGAATTTACTTTTTATCTAGTTGTTATAGTGCATGTGATAGTTTCTGCGCCACCACTTTTTCAAATTTTGGCCGCACAATTTAGGGATACTGTACTAGCGTGTAGCTGAGTGCACAGCCCAAGCAAGTAACGACACGAGTTTTTCTCTTTTGACTGTAACCGAGTATACGCTATATATATTTAACTGACTTGCTCTCGCTTTTGCTTCCATGATATCTATCAATCTTATTTAATTGAATCGGGGAACTCAATGCTCATGATTATATGCACAGACTTTGATTTCAATCCAGTATTGTTTAATTCTCCTGTACTTTTAACATTCTGAAATCCATTAATGTTTTTAAAAAATATACAGCATCAACTATTTTTTAAGGTTGTCAGTATAGCTTGAACCACTAATTTATTAATTTTACACATCATAAATGCTGTGAACTGTAGGACAAGTTCCGCAGGATATCTATGAATGTATGTGACTTCGAAAAGTTATCCTCGTGCCCTTCGGATAGCTAAGATGGGTAAAGCTTATGCCAATTTAGGGGTTGTTTTGCAATCTAGGGTTCGAATCCACATCATGGCAGATTTTTTTTTTTTAATTCAATTTATCATTTTTTTTCATTTTTTTTATTTATATTTCGTTTATATATATATATGTCGTATATATGTCGTTAACATTTTTTTTGAATACACAAAATAAATATTGTTACTTTGATACTTCTTGTTATCAAGGCCATTCCATAATTTTATAACACTAAAATAACTTTAAAGGATTTGAACATAAAGTGTGCATTTTAAAACTTCTAAGAAATTATGAACATCCTATTAACTACAGAAAAAAGCTGGAGGCAGAAGAAAACTTATACTTTTATTACGATTATATGAAATATGATTATTACCAGTAAAGTACAACCTACATCCAATTATACGTCAATTTTTATCTTCATGCATATATTGTATTTTTTGGCTTATATTTACATTTCTTATTAGTACTTTATGGGTAATTACATTGACAAAATTCTCACTACATATACGAACAAACATTGAAAAAGATTCTTAAGTTTTTATAAATAGTGCGTATTTTAGATTATAGAGTCATACAGAGACTGAATAAAGCTTTTTTTATTCAATACATACTAGTGTCAACCACTTGTAACTGGGAGTATGAATTAAAAAAAAAAATTGTATCATGTACAGACAATTAACCTTCTTACCTACAATAAATTATTTATGTTATTTTCCAGAAACAGTTACCAGAATCTTTTCACAGCACGTAAATCATATTCAGTGCAACGAAAAATTTTTTTTCTCTGTTGCGAAGTTGGCACTATATGTATATTTTTATAGATCAATTACTATAAAGAATTTCACAATTTAAATTGCACCTCGAATCCTCGCAATCAATTTATTAATTTTACATTTTATGAAGTACACAATGTTCTGCATAAATTTATCTGATTGTTTGTAGCTGATAAGATAGACCGTGAAAAAGCATCTGTAGCCATGCAACTCAAGACAGCTAATTTTTTTTTTTTTGTAGTTATATAAGCGTAAGTAGGCGTATCATCGGTATCTTCAACTACGTGACACAGGTTGCTTTTATTAAAAAGCTCACGTAACTCTTACGACGAGTAGCTTAACTTTGAAATCTTTAAAATTTTTTTTGGATACTTATAATTATTAATTTTTGAGAATCATAGCTTAGTTAATTTATTATCAAGAAGTAGGCACATAAATACAGAAAACTAGTTTGAATACTTCACAATTTTAAGAAAATCATGGAAAACTAGACTAAATAATTGGTCGATTTTTTCAGAAAACTGTAGATTTTTTTAAAGATTTTGCACTACAAATATTGATACTATTTTAACTCTTGATGGAAGCTCTTGCGAGCAAAAACAGACCCAGGCTTATTTATTACTAATACATGAATGTGTAGTTAAAAACTTTTCATAGTTCTCACAATTCCTGATTTTCAATAATTCGTCAGATTAGCATAATAAAGAGTACGTCTTTTCAGTGTAATTGGCATAAAAGAGCCTTTTCAAACTTAATGTAAGAAAGAGCCTTTAATTTTTATTCCTCCAATTTTGAGTTGATATTACATTTATATATACATACATATCAATAAACAAAGCATTGAATCATAACATTATCGTAAATCACTAGGTATGATGGGGCGCTTACTGAGCATGTTAATGATTAATAAAGCATAAGTTGATAACAGAAGCGCGTATGACCAAATAACATGAGGTACTTACTGGCCACCTTATTAATGTAATTATTAGTCAGTAAGCGGTCCACGGTAATTGGTAATTGGCGCTTGTGTTATTAATTATTAATTAATTAATTCAATCAATGGGCAGTTAGTACCCCGTGATATCTAGTGATGGACGATAATGTTATAAACTATTTCTTCAGTAATTGATTTAAAAGTATATATTACCACCTCAAAATAGATGTTAAAAAATTGGTTAAAAAGGCTTTTATATCTTCTTATTGAACTTCTCATTTCGATCTTCAGTACGGAATAAACGTGTGGAGACGTTGTTCAGAGGTACATGACCAACCGAGAGATAGGTAAGGAGCAAATAAAAACTCCAAAATGTCGGTGAATAATCTTGAGCAACAATTCGTTGGGCTTAACACCAACCTCGTCAGGCTCAGTCTTCCTTGTTGTACCAATTGACGCCCATGGCATACCTCCCTGCAGCACGGCCTACGTACGCAGAAACTCCGAGAGAAAGAGGCAAGCTATCCACGGCCGTCTCTCTTTCATCGAGAATAATAATGATAATAATAATAAGAAATGACTAGAAGTACCACTACTAACCATTTTCAGGGCCTTTGTAAGTATTTACGTTTCCTAATTCACCATCTATCTCATCGATTCTCTTGAGGGCCACCTAATATTAAACTACCTTACCAAAAAATACATTTTTGTCACTATTGTCGGCAACGATTCGTCCACTAAAAGACTATGTAAAGCCGGCCACTGTTAAAGTAAGTCAGTCATTCACTGGCAGACGTCACGAGCGGAGTTGTTTGTCGCGAGGCTAGGAACCCTGGTGACTGACGACCATACATTATATCACTCTCCCGACTCTAAGCATTCAACCAGAAATCACTGATTCTCTTTGAGGTCTGCATTAGGTGAACCTAACACTAAAGCTATGGAACAAAATTAAACTTAAGTAAACGGGACAGTCTCCAGCAGGCAAGTATCACAAATTAATTTCCTTACCTTAGATTACCAAAACGATTAAGCTCTGCAAAAAAAAGGTGCTTTAGACACTAACGTCTCCAACATAACATTAGACGGCGTTAGGAAAGAGCTTTACAACTAGCTCTGACGTTTCAGACGTTGTAGTTTTTCTCTCTATCAGTCTGGTGCTACAGCAGAAAATCAGAGAAGATAATCCTGAAATATCCAGGTAGTCACGTTTACTGGAAACTTCAGCCAAGAAAGAGTTTAGCTTATCGGTCCGTTTTTGGGCCATCAGGGATTGAACTACCTTCCTAACGAATATATTACAACTTAACAAAGTTATTAAAAAACAGCTTTTAGGGCTCATAAAAGTTTTAACTATGCCTACAGTCGCAATAAAGTGATTTAGAAGGAAATTTCCAAATGTTCACAAATGTAGACATCAGGTAACTGACGCAAAAAATTCATCGAGATTAAAACGTGTGACAAGAATTTTTCGGCCGAGAAAACAGCCGTCCCGAATTCTCTCACAAAACTCGCTTACTTACTCCTCCTCGTCCCTCTCCACTGGATTCCTCTCCTCCGGGAGGTCTGCCGCTGGTGCTCGGCTCGGGAACGCCGAACACTCCTGCAAAGGAAACTAAAAGGGGACTTCGGGGCACCAACTACACAAAAAATAACTCACTGGTATCACTTTCACAGCACGTGCGCTATTTATTCTCCCTTCTCTACTCTTTACACGTCCCACCTTTCACTCTCTCTCTCTGTCTCTCTCGAAATTGAGTAACCAATTATTTGTATATCTCTGTATAAATAGAGATATGGTTCCGCTGTCCTCGAGGTAGATGTCCTGGGTTGAGCAACTCCTGGTCGTCCTCCGCCGGCCTTAACCTTTGTTCAGTTGGCGAGGACCCGTACCTAAATCCCTCACTCACACGCACACGCTCGCACACAATCCCACTTACACCTCTTGTCTCTCGACCTTACTCCTGGTGCCCTACAACCTGACACCTCCTCTACCCACCACTAAACCCCCTTTTTCACACTTACACACACCCACCCGCGCCCGCTCGGATCGTCCCAACACTATCCCGTATACCACCCGGTGCACTATTTACAGTACACTTACCTCCTGGTGATCCTTGTGGGTTACGACTACCTGGAATTCGTCTCACTCGTCGTGACGGCTCGGCCGTTCTCTCCGCTTGTTGCCCTTGTCTGATGGTCTCCGCACTTCCCCTTTTTCCTAACCTCAGCTGCTCTCTCCCGTTACCCTTGACCTTGAACTCGCTCTCCGCAATCCCTTCCTCTGCCCTATCACTTCCCTAGCTATCACTACTACCTTTTATTTCCTACTCTGCTCTCTCTGATGACTCTCGCGGATGCTCGTCCCACTCTCCGCGTTCTCTCGATCGTGGCTGCTACAACTCTGCTTGGCTCTGCTCTCTCTGATGGCTCTCGCGGTACTGCTGCGTTATGGCAGTGCACTTGAACAGATGCGCGCGCCCCTCCCGTAAATACGAAAAATCTCCAACACTCCTAAAAACCGGTAAATTATTGGAGGTTTCCAAAAACTCGGGAACTGACGCGGCCGCTCGGTGCTCACGCCTCTCCGACGTGTGTCGAGCCCTCGCCCCTCTCTCCTTCTCTACCGTACACACATGCTCACCCAATCATACCACACACTCTTTCAATCCCTTTTTCTCTTCTTCGGTCCTTCTCTCTCCTCTGGCTCGTAGTCCTCGGCACCGAGAACACACATTAAGAATGTGTTGTAAAACGATACATATGTAAAATATTTACAGTATCATAGGACTCGGTAGCCGCCAATGACTCGCCCAAAATAAACTCGCCCATGATAGCTTCAGCTACCACGTCACAAACGGCAGCATCAAAATTGACAAATAAATCGTGTAACGTAAAGTAACAGGCATGCGGGAAAGGATATTAAATAAAAGTTACACAACCTTGTCTAACTGAGCAAATATATTGCTTATAAGTACATGTGAGTTGGGTGAGGGATGGCAGAGTACTGAACCATTCAATTACATAAGACTAGAAGTCAATATACAGTTACCAGATTTGTATATATGCATATTGTATGTCCCACAATCTGTATGCCTTTTGGGTTGGAGTGTATCCTAGCATCAGACAGTCCATAGATTTTGCATCAATCTTTCGTTGCTGGTGAGCTGAAACGTAGGCTAGAGCTTTTGAGCCAAAGACTTTTAGGTGTGACAAATTTGGTTTGTGATTAGTCCAAAGCTCTTCAGGTATTTGACCTCCTAAGGCTTTTTTAGGTGATAGATTTTTTAGGTAGGCCGCTGTTGATATAGCTTCTTCCCAAAACTTTTGTTCCATATTTGAATCAACTAGCATTGAACGTGCTTTTTCAAGCAACACACGATTTTGACGTTCTGCCCGACCTTTTATCTGAGGGTTATAAGGGACTGTTGACTGATGTTGTATGCCTGCAGCATCAAGAATGTTTTTCATTTCCGAGTTGACATACTTGCGACCATTGTAACTTCGTAGAATATTGACTCTAGTGTCACACTGGTTTTCTGCATACTTTAAGAAATGCAAGAAACATTTTGGTACTTGGTCCTTACTTGATAAAAAATATACAAAAACTTTTCGGCTAAAATCGTTTAGAAACATTAAGAAATACTTAGCCTTGCCTAAGGATGGCATATCCATCTGGCACACATCTGAGTGTATGAGTTCTAACTTTTGAGACGCTCTAATACTAGTTGCCTTGAAAGGAATTTTGGTTAACTTGCCCTTGATACAACTTTCACACGGTCCAACGCTTAACATGCCTGTAATTTTTTAAGCCACTAGCAGCATGATCCCTCAGTTGACGCATGTACTCTGGGTTTAGGTAAGCTAAACGACGATGCCAAATGACTGCACTGCTCAGTCAAAAATTTATAGCTATTAATATGCC
The DNA here is from genome assembly GCF_000648655.2 of Copidosoma floridanum. Next base: position 552,406 of record NW_019379625.1, on the reverse strand, counting down.
TATAATTTATAGCTATAATTATAGCTATAACTACCTTTAAAACAGCTATAATAATGTATAAAATTCAGCTTTAAATATAGCTATAAACTACAGCTGTAAATTTTTCACAAATAATGAATAAAAATTAGTTTAAAATCAGATTTTTTCAACATATATTGATCAGTACAGAGGGTATCATCAGTATGATAAAAGTAAAACTGGGGGCCTGAAGTATTTTTCAATAAGTAGAAAAAAAAAAACAAGAAATCATATAAAATTTCAAGTTTTTTTAAAATTGTTTAAAAATACTTTAGGCCCTCAGTTTTACTGTTATCACATGGATGATACCGTCTACACTGATCGATATATGTTGAAAAAAATCTGATTTTAAACTAATTTTTATTCAACATTTGTGAAAAGATTACGTCTGTAATTTATAGCTATATTTATAGCTGAATTTTATACATTATTGTAGCTGTTTTATAGGTAGTTATAGCCATAATTATAGCTATAGTTTAAATTTTTAACTGAGTGACTTCTGCTGCAAGGCTTGCATTCTCGGAAACAGAGAAAACTTTGTGTGGTTGTACCACGCTTGCATTTTCAATCTTGTAGCTTCCATTTGCCATTAACGGTGCAGTTAAAATCAGTTGGCGATTTGGGTTGAACACTTTACATGAAATGTTGTCAAAAAATACTGTGCAGCCAGATTAAGTAATGCAATTCACAGAAACCAGGTTTGCTGTCAAATCGGGAATGTATAACACGTTTAGGACAGCATTTGTAGTAGGTTTTGTATCCAAGGTTTTTAGGGATACTTCCCTTTTTCCTTGAACTATTATTTTTCCTTTGTTGGCTACTGTAATGGTTTTTGTGTTACTAGGTCTAAAGTTGCTTAAGCCATCCTTACTGTGGCACATGTATGTAGATGCACCTGAATTGATTATCCACTTATCTACATATGGTGCTTCCGTTGCTATTAAGCTATAAAAAGCGCATACCATATCTTCGGGGTCTGATGAGTCTTCGTCCTCTGAAGTTGTGTTCTGTGTCTGTGCATTCCAAGTTTTGCTGTTTTTTCTTTTGAGGTTAGGGAAATACTGCGCCACGTGGCCACGTCAATTGTAAGAAAAACGTCTAATTTTACTTTTGTTTTGTCTAGGAGATTTTTCTTGCCATTTTTTTAAAACGATTATTGCGATTGCTTACAAATAATGCGTTCCATTCCTCACATGAAGTTTCTTTCTCTCACCTTAAGTCCTGCAAGATTTTTGACTTGACCAAATCGGACGATATCTTTTGTCCGGAGCTATCTAAAGCCATTACCATTGGCTCGCATCGTGCTGGGAGTCCCACTAACAAGATAGCCCCCAACAGTTCATCTGGTATCGTCAAACCGATACTATGCAATTTATGTGAAGTATTAATAATTTACTCACATACTCAGCAACTGACGCACAGTTTTCAAGTTTAGTATTAGTAATCGTACATATTAGACTCATGCTCCATGACAATCCTTTGTCGTTGAAAGCATTTTGCAAACTTTCCCATGCATCTTTTTTAGAAGTCTTCTTACTAATGTACCAGTGCATTACTGGGTCGACTGCAAGTATAATCCTTACACGTGCCTTCTGAATCTTTTTGGGATCTGTCGACGGTGCTCCTCCTGCCGAAGCCTCGATGGTGTCCTACAAATCTTCACATTGCAGGTAGACCTCCATCATTATTGACCATGAATGATAAAATTATCTCTGACCGATAGCCATTTTATAGACGAAAGAGGGCTGCTACAGCTCGCCATTGTATTGACTTCACTTGTAATACGTGCACTCAATTTTTAAACTGATCCTTTTGGCACTGCACTTTACGCATGTATGACGGGGTCATTTCTCTTTTTTGAGCCAAAGTACACCAAAACTTGACTCGATACAATTTTTGTACTGGAAGCCCGTCTTAATGCCTATACACGTGGGTTTTATTTTTTTTGCGATATTTCATGTGAGAGAGATGGAGAGGGAATAGAGGAATACCGCCGGTGAGTTGAGTTCCAAGACGAGCAATAAAGACGACGAGGAGTCGAAAGAAGAAACGTGTAATAAGGACGATAAGTGACAATCATGTGTGTACCCTAATGTGGATCAGCGCCTTCGACAATGTGTCAAGAATGAGTATGAGTGTATGTGTTCGGGTAGTGAGAAACGATGAGACGCAGGAGGGCTTGAGAGACGAGAGCCAATTAAAAGTGATTTCGGGCTCTTACAAGAGTATGAGTGAGATGGATGAAAGGTGGAAGGTGAGCGGTGAGAGCCAACGCGCGCGCATTTTTCTTGTGACCAAGAATAATATTTTTCCAAGATCCAGAAGCCAACTGATTGACGCCCAGCAGGGATTTCCTCCATTGATTGGGTAGTGCAGACTAGTGCGCGAGAGGGTATGGGAAGGAAGACAATGGGCGGCACATAGGCGACCACGACGGTGTGAGGGCAAAGGAGTGCAGGTGGGTGCGGGAAGGTGGGAAGCGTGACTGGGAAGCATGAAGGGATGATGCGAGGGTACAAGTGTGTTAGAGAGAGAGAGAGAGAGAGAGAGAGAGAGAAAGAAAGAGAGAGAGAGAGAGAGAGAGAATGATACCAGTGATCTGGACCGTCCGAGGCGATGACGCCGGTTCAAGGATGGGAGCCAGACGTGCCTCATCGCCGCGCCCATGGGCGTCCCGGGGGACCCGGAACAGTTGAGAGTAGCCTTCGAGGTGAGGGGCCAATCGTACGTTTATGTGTGAAGCGGGATTCGTAATGAGGCGTCTGAGCGACGGCCGTCGGCGAGGGGCCGACGGTCCGTTGCAAGAAGACGAAGTGTGTGTGCGTTAATTTTGAAGCGTCGCCTGAGCTTCGGCAGCTGGCGCGCGGCTGCCTGTCTTTTTACAGGGCCCAATTAAACAAGTCTAGGGTGCTCTCGACGTTGGGATAACACCGGGGTTACTCGTGGTTACGGGTGCTACGGTACGATTGGGAATTCTAATGGACGAGCCGAGTATTCGTTGCTTCGGCGCTGGTCTTCCTTTGGAGTCCAAGTGTGTGGAGCTCTGGGTGCGGGAAGAAAATGTATACATGTGGGTGGGCGTGTGCAGGCCTGAGAATGTGGGTATGTGAATCGCTGGTTGGAAAAATGTGCGGACGAATACGTGTGCAAGCATAGCTGTGAGAGGGGGCTTAGCGACTAAAGTACCGACGGATCTCATTGGTTTCATCTTCTGTAAATGAAATAAATAAATCTTAAAGGTAAAATTTGTGCTGGGTAGACTCATTTGTGTAGTTACGTAATGTGTTTCCTGGTCATTTCCCTTGGGAACTGTCCGCCTCCCGACGGACAGTCCGTGGCGGGGCCCCCTCTAGGTGAAGAGTCTACATTGGGAGAGCAGAGCTGAGTTAAGCCAAGGCGTTTGAGAGAGTATTGGATCGCAGAGTTTTGTTGTTTTAGGTGCTGTATGTGATCGGAGGTGTTTTAGTGCGTTGCATCAGGACGGCTTCGCGTCGACGTGAAAACGTCGATTCGGGGCTGAAAATGCAACGTTACACATGAGTAAGGCCCATAACTTTTGTTATCGAGTACACAGCGTGTAACGTGAAGTTACAGGTATGCGGGAGAAGATATTAAATAAAAGTACACAACAATATTTAACTGAGCATTTACATTGCTTATAAGTACATGTAAGTCGGGCGAGAGATGGCAGAGTACTGAACCATTCGACTACATGAGACTAGAAGTCACTGTACAGTAACTAGATTTGTATACATGCATATTGTATTACAATTTTCGATACCAACAGCAATGGTAATTGCAAATAAACTGCATGAATTCCGAATAAAAATATTCTTCATAAAACGTTTTTGTTCTTTAGAAGAAAATCATAGCCACTAGTTTATCATAAAAATCATACTCTTTCTATAGTTTATACGTGTCTACCAACTACGAAGACTATAGGAACGATATAACTAATAACTTAAGGACGATCTCCAGGTGTAGTAGTTTTCGTAAGAATTTGCTGAAATTGAAATATGTGTGAAATAAAAGAGTTATTTACACATGTGCAAAATTTCAACAGGTGTTTCCTTACTAAATTGCAAACTATTCAGTTTTGAAGATTGTCGATTTAACAGTGCAGTATATCTAAAGCTATAATCTTGGAGAAAAAAGCGCGCACTTCCGAGCATAACTTAACGAATTTTTGCAGTATTTCCCCCAAAAAATAATTTTATGTAATAAACAAATTCCTAAGGTAATAAATGAGTACAAGTCTTATAGGCCTTTCCATATTTGTTATTGAGTAACAATAATTTTAATAACACCTCATCTGGCCTCCACCGAGAGAGAAGCAGACGCCCCAAGCAACTTGGCAACACTGCAACATCCTGTTACTTACTGAGTACAGAACAGTCAGACGACGGTCACGAAAAAAAGCCCAACTCAAATTTGCCCAAGTAAACTTGCATTTATAAGTAAATAAATAAAATAATAAATACATGCTAATAAATAAATAATTATATGGCAAAAAAATCGTGTTGGTATTTTGTTTGTAGGGGTCATCAACTTCTATGATAAATCAATATGCGTGTACGGTAATTTTTGCTCTATTTTTGAAAATTCAATAATTTAATAGAACAGGATGCATATGATAAAATTATCAAAATAGTTTCGGTGAAATTTTTTAACTTTTAAATATTTGAGGAAGACTACAATAGCAGCATAAATAGCAAAACATTATTTTATATAATTTGTTCAAGTATTGTATTTACGCATAAATATCCAAACATTGAAAATAACTGAAATTTAATATTACATTATAAACATTTTCATAAATACAAAAAAAACTTACAAGTCAACATTAATTACATGTATTTTTTTTTAAATTCACAGACTGCCTTTATAATTTTTTTATCTTTAGTTATTTTAAATTTTTTATGGTCATTAATTTCAGAAAAAGTATGAATTATACCTTTATCTCATTTATCTCTATAAATTTGTATTAGAGATTGATAACTAATTTTCTGTAACGCAAGTCTTTTGAGCATTACTGTGAAAATCACATCATTTAATTCAGGTACGTACTGCAAATTGTCATTAATTGTATTCGATTCCAATAATTCGTTCTGGCACATTCCTATCGTTTTAAAATTATCAAACAACTGGTTTTTAATGTCAAGTACAATCATGAGATTTTGCAATATTGTAACATCACAAGTAACGTCGTGAAAGTTGGCTACATTTTTTAATTGTTGAAATCCTTGGCTAACTTTTCCAAAGTGAATTCGCCAGTCCCTTTTCTTTCAGGAAAATTTTTTTTGAGTAACTTTAGTGTGTCAGAAAATCCTTGAATCATTTTGAAATCAGCAATCATGTTGTTGTTGTAAATAGCTCTTAGTAATCGAGGAGAATCAAAGCTTTTGCATTGCGGGCTACTAATAAGATATTTCCATTGGGAGATTGCGAAAATAAAAAATCTCTAAATGAACTTAATAATTCGGTTATTGTCAGAGTTTCAAGACGTTGATTTCGTAAGTATAAATCATTTTTTCTGTGAATAAGGCCAGTAGCTTTGGAAGCACCAACAGAAATTATTTTTTTCGATTGAACGTAGACGTTAAATAAATTATTTTTGCTTTTTGCAGCAATTTGCAAGATAAAAGCATTGCCTTGTAATCCAGTCGTTTCAAGATCGAGGTAGATAATATCACAACCGTTTCGAATTGATTTTTCGACTTTTCCGCTGACACAGATTGTTTCGATAGGAGTAGCAAAACTACATCCACTTTTGTACATAATACCCTCTGATTCCTCTTTATTTTTCCTTAAGTTTTCTCGTTTTTTTTTGCAATTCTATCCTTCTCAATTTAGAATATGTTTGTTTGATTTTTTGGTCACGTTTGAATTTTCTTGAATGATCTCTTTTCACGTAATTAAGTGTATTGTCATCAATTGGCAAGCCTAACGATTTTTTATACTTAAGAATACAACTTTCACCATCATTTTTTGAGCAGACGCTATCAGCAACTCTAAAATCACAAGCTGCGCTTCTACTCAAGCATATATTTTTGTGGGCTTTGTGTGAAACTATATTGTTAAAGCTTTCATTCGCTCATATCGAGGCAGCCAGTGAGAATTTATGCAAATTGGCCGAGTATTTTGCAAAAAAATCAACTAGTGCTTTATATAAAGCTTTATATGTAAACTGTACGGTATGCTTTTTGGTTGATTTGCACCACATTCCACAATTCTCGTGTCTCGCAAATTAAAGATCTGGCAATGTTTTTATCGTTTCAGCCAAGTTTTCACTTTTACCTTTTTTCTGGGATACGGTGTATTTAAAACATTTTTCAATATGCGCAATTGCTCCATTTTTCTTCAATTGACTAAATGAATTGCACATTTCGTATAACTCATTACTGAAATTTCTTGACAAATGATTTTTGTTTGCTAGTTTATAGAATATTGTGTTTGGATCGTCTTTTTTTATAGCTGCGATCATCGAGCTGTCTTCATTGCCAATGATGACTCGAACTTGCAGACCAGCATCGTGTAAAATCTTACTATGGTTTATTACTTGCACTCCAGCATTCGCTTCCATGGCTTTGGTACTACCTTGAAAATTGAGGCGACAATAGTGCTTACTTTTTTGGTGGCCTTTTTCACATTTAATGCATTTCTTATTCCTTGTAGTATAGTCAAGTATTTTTCCAAAAAGAAATCCAATTCTAACGCTGTAGCCATTTAAGCTATCGCAGCTGCGGCCAGTCCCACGCTTACTCCACCCCATGTCATAAGAAACGATGATAATAATTATGCTTGATAAAGCTGAATCAAAAGGAGAACTATTCGGACTTAGCCCACTCTTTAAAGATAAAGAGGCATCAAGGATGTTCATGTTTGGATAGATGTCAGCAGAAATTTCAGGAGGTCTGGAAAATTTGAGAAGGATTTGTTTTAGATATTGTAATAATAAGCAACATTTTTTATATTGAAACTGGAAATATTTCAAGTTTATTGTATCAGTTTCATTTTTAACTTGTAGGATTAAAATACGAATAACATGATCGTACGTATAAAATAAATTATTTTACATAATTGAATTGGAAATAAGAATCATAATTGCAGCACATCTAATATTTAATATCAATGTGACGATAAAATTCATTAGTCAATCTCACTTCTCAATGAAATAAAATAAAATTAATACTGAAAAAGTCAACACTAAAAAAAATGTATACAAAAAAAATCTTACAATTCTTCACACAACTCCTTGATCCCAGATATTACCAATTTACGTTCTTGCATTGATGCTCTTTTACAAATATTTTGAGCTTCTTCTTCTATAGCTTTTCCAACGATACTTTCATAATGTTTTCATAACATCACTGGTCACATTTGGACATTCTTAACAAGTCAAAATTTTATTCAGAGCTGTCTGATCAACGCCTGAATGCACAGCTCCTAAAACCATTATTTTGAAAATCATGAAATACGTTAATAACTGTTAACTACCAATTTGATTTTTACATTGATTTAGAACAATAATTGATTTTAAAAATTACCAAGGGCCAACGACGTATTTACGTTTGAGATACTATTATCCAATTTTGCAGTGTGCACTGTTGTGCTGTTTTCACATTTTTTACACTCGATTGATAAAACAGATTGGGCTCCGATGAACTTTTCTGCAATGATGTTTTCTAAACTCAAAATATCTTGACACTTGGAACAAGCGCCATGGAGTTCGCCCCCAGAGCTGTTGAAATCTAAAAGAAATTTGATGTATCGATTGCACGTAAAAAATGCCGCAAATAGTTACATTACAACTTTTTCGCGCGTGCAATTGTTTAAGAGTTATAAGGGAAAAACACTTGGGGGCTGCCCCCAAAACTCAGTGGTTAATTTCTATTGATTAATTATGACAACGAATTATGTATTATGGATAAAACGATTGCGCGTAAGCTGCGTGTGTCGCCCCCAAACGAAATGATAGCTTAAAAACCTTGGATGGTAATTATTAATGCAAATCTGCTTTACGCAATAATTTCAGTTAAACCGCAGCCAACGCACATGCGCACATCCCCTTGCTCAGTTGCTCCGCTTGCTCGCCGAGCGATGGAATTTAGTTCCGGCCAGATTTGGGAATTCTCTAGAACCCAACCTCTCTGACGTGGGAAATCACTAGATCAAAAAAAAAAAGTACCGAAGGTGAAGCGCGAGATTCAAATAAGGTCCAATAATACAAGCATCTATCACCCAATGACCCGGGGCGCTTACTGGACACTCTGTTAAATAAATAATTATTAATAAATAACACAAGCGCCTAACACCCAATAACCCGGGGCGCTTACTGGCCACTCTGTTAAATAAATAATTATTAAAATAACACAAGCACATATCACCGTATAACCTGGGGCGCTAATTGCAAATCTAGTAAATAAATAATTATTAATAAATACGTCAAGCACCTTTTTCCTGATGATCCAGGACACTTATTTGCAACACTATTAAATAATAAAAAGTTGATCGACAACATATTTATGTAAACATATCACAACTTTGATTGCTTATCTAGTACGACAAAGATCTTTTTAATGGGCGGTCTTGTAATTACTTGATAATTTATTATTCAATAGTAGCTAGTAAGTACCCCGGGTCATGAGGTGATGGGCGCTTGTGTTATTTATTAATAATTATTTATTTAAAAAAGTGGCCAGTAAGCGCCCCGGTGCGTATGCGTGTTGGCTGCGGTTTAACTGAAATTATTGCGTACAGCAGATTTGCATTAACAATTACCATCCAAGGTTTTTAAGCCATCATTTCGTTTGAGGGCAACACGCGCAGCTTACGCGCAATCGTTTTATCCATAATACATAATACATTGTCATAATTAATCAATAGAAATTAACCACTGAGTTTTGGGGGCAGCCCCCAAGTGTTTTTCCCTTATAACTCTTAAACAATTGCACGCGCAAAAAAGTTGTAATGTAACTGTTTGCAGCATTTTTTACGCGCAATCGATACATCAAATTTCTTTCAGATTTTAACAGCTCTGGGGGCGATCTCCATGGCGCTCTTGGAACATTTTAGATTTTTTGCTAACACGTCAAACTCTATCATGCGTATGCCCTTACAAGCGAATTCAACCAACTCTAGGACTTTCTTTTTCTTCGCTTCTGTCGTAGTTTGATAAGCTTTAGCGTTTTCAATTGCTACTTTTGTCGTCACAAATGTACCGTTTTTTAAATTTCTTACTGTATTCGGCATTTCTGTTGTCGTATACATAACCTGATTGTAAATGTAAACACAACCAAAAAGTCTCTATACTCGCCTCGTAGTGACTAACCCTAACGGCCAGAGTACGTATATATAGTAAGATCGGTAACGATATGTTGCAGTGTCGCCAAGTTTCTTATGTGTCTGCGCATCGTCTGCTCATATAACGAAAAAGAGATTCTTAACTTACATCAATTTTGATTGAGAACCACTGGTCTCGGAGATCGTCCTTAACACTGTTATTGTTTTGTTTAAGAACGTTCGGTAGAGATAGCAGGGGGAACCACTTGCGGAGCAAGGGGAAAGTAGCGATGAGTGAAGACTTGGCATCGCCGCACGGGTCTCCAATGTGTGAGTGTTCATGTACACACATATGTGCACACATCAGGTGGTGTGCACTCTGCAGTGTCTGCTCTGTATGCTGCGTCGGTTACGGCAGCGTATGTGTATATTTGCAATGTAGTTGTGCTAAAGATGTAAGTATTTGATTTTTATTCGTTATAACAATGTAATAAAAATAAGTAAATAATTAAAAAGACTTGTGACAGATATATGTACATACAATTATATTCATGGATAATGTAAATTCTTGAACTGTTCAGGATTGATATGGTGCGGCGCACGCGCCTCACGGTGTTCGAGAAACTCGTGTCAACTGATGTCAGCGTTAGCCAATGAGTGCTCGAGTGAGTCACGCAGGAGAGGTAAGAATAAGCCTAGAGGTGGTAGCGACAGTAGTTTGCCCTCGTCGCTCGCACAGTGCAGTCCAGTTGCCTTTAGTGTTATGCCTCATATAGGCGTACTTTACTTTAGTCGCCATAAATTCTCGTCACCTTGTGTATCAGTCACGGTGATTTGTACTCCTCGTTCAATTCAATTTAATGAACTTCGTTAGTGCGATATTTTCTATTGTTAACTGTAATTATTCGCGAAGACTTCTCAACTCAAATCGAGTGTTTGGTTTTTTTTCATACTAAAACATAGTGAACTTTGAACATTTGTCTCGTGCATGCTCTATTACAGAGGAACGATATTCGTCGTTCTCTCTCGGCATCTCTTCTACATTTTCCTTGTCTCCTCAACCTGTATCTGGCTCCCTGAGTCATTCGCTCCTCATAAAAAAAAAAAAGAAGAAAATCAAAGAAATACAGTCCACTTTGAATATGATCATTTATGTGACTTGAAACGTCTCATTAAAAGTAATATGTTAAATAATTAGGACAGACTCTAGTCTCTGCGATTACTATACAAGCATGTGATTTTGTTATCTTGTGTAAAAAAATTGTATTGTAAAAATATTACAAATTGATAATTTTATTAAGAAAAATGAACATGTATTATTAAAATACATTGTTTTGTTATGAGTACAGTTAGACTCTATGTACATACACTCACACTTACATATAAGCTTATGTTTTATACAGAAATACATAAATATCTACCATAATATTCCAATATTTACTGATTTACGTCCTGGAACATTTTGAATTTCCCGCTTCTTGCAACGTTGCTGTTGCATTTTTGTCCAACTATTATTTAATTTTTTTATTTATAAACTAATCAGACGATTGTCGTGAAACTTTGTGTACATATATTTTACTTATAGTTTTATAACATTATCTGTGACATATAAAAAAATTGGAGACATTCATTGCGCCAATTTTTTTAAAACTAAGTTTTTATAAGTTTCCCCATAAGTGACCGTGTTAAAATGACTGAACTTTGAAATTCAGAATCTCGGGAACGAAACAGATGAACCTTTTGAAATTTGTAACAACAATAAAAAACGTCTGGTTAAAATTTCAAAAAGATTCATCACAGGGTTCTATCTTTACCGAACGTCTTTAAACTCCTAGTCAACCAAAGTGGTTTACCTGTAAATAGTTCTCATGAAATAAATACTTACTTTATATAGCTTTCCTATCTAATCCATTATTCTGTTTATAATTCAAGTAAAATCTAAGCTTTGTAAACGTTGATTTTCTGAAACTAGACTAAAAGTTTTAATAAATAGTAGGTCATATAATAGCAACCAACAAACAAATACAACTTACTTAAAGGAAAAACATGTGAAAAATGGTTTATAATTGTTTGACAAATTAAAAATTCAAAGAAAAGTAAATGATACGTACGATGCATTATTTTTAACAAAAACTATATGTAAAAATGGAGAAACAATTAACGATATATGCAAGTAAAACATGTGAACGTAATTATAATGCACTGAATTGAACAGCTGAACAATAAGTACTATAGATTTTACCTATACACGCAAAAGCCTGTATTCAGTCACGTAGACTGGTGTCTCACTAACGACCACAAAAATGTCCCTGAAAGGCTTGTTTTGAATTAAAGTGACTAATGTATCTTTACTTAATATGTAGGCTAAATGCCTCCATTGATGATTCTGACGGGCATGATATGAAGTAAGAAAACGGCAGTCTTTTCACTAGTTATGTAGAGTGAATGCCTCAATTGTTTAATTACAAAAAAATATATTAGCTTTATGAATAACAACCCCTTCGTCTCGGCTTATCGAGACTTACTAAATGAAACATCATAGTGTGTTGACATGTAATGTGAAACGTTTACAGTTAGAAATTTTAGACATCTAAGAACAAAAATCTTCTTATTAAAAACATATTTTTTCGGAATCCATATAGTTTATTTGGTCAAATAATAAGGTGTAAAAATTAAAAAAAATAATTATGCTGAAAAGTACCGTGCCTTTTTTATGCCCTAAAATAATCGGTGGCCATAAGGAGCCGTTGATTTGCAGTTTCTCCCGTGTAATTCACGAAAAGGGCTATTTTTTAAAGCTGTTAAGATTTTAAANTAATCGGTGGCCACAAGAAGCCGTTGATTTGCAGTTTCTCCCGTGTAATTCACGAAAAGGGCTATTTTTTAAAGCTGTTAAGATTTTAAGCCCCCAAAAAATTTATCATGAAAAAAAACTTTTTTTCTCTTTTCTCACAACTCCATTACCAGAGCAACAAAGTCCTGGACCTTAAACCCTACATTTTTTATTGCCAACAAAACACAAATACATTTTCTACTTATTTAAAAATCTGAAGTAAGATCTTTAAAGATTTCAGAGATTGCTGTGGGGGTACAATGAAAAGCTGATCTCTCACGTAATGGATTCTTTGTTTGTCGATTTTGACGCTGCTGTTCCAATCTCGATAAATTTTCTGTGTCAGTTTCTTGACGCCTGAAATTGTATTTATTGGATACATTTGAAGGTTTCCTTCCAATTCACCCTCTTGTGACATTCGGCATGCTTAAGATTTTTGTGACCCCTAAAGACTGTTTTCTGTCAACTTTGTTAAGTTCTAATATATTTTTTAGCAAGGTAGTTCGACGTACGATGGCCCTAAATAAGATCGGTGAGCTTCTTAAGTAAACTCTTTCTTGATTGAAGTTTGCAGCAATTGTGACTGCCTGGATACCTCAAGGTGATTTTTTCTGGCCTCCTATTGAAGTCAGTTTCTTAACGCCTAAGTAAAATTGTATTTAAGTTTTTCTTCCAATTCACCCTCTTGCCACTTTTGGAATGCTTAAAATTTTTGTGATCCCTAAAGGCTGTTTTCTGTCAACTTTGTTAAGTTCTAATATATTTTTTGGCAAGGTAGTTTGACGTCCAAAGGCCCTAAAAAAGACCTGTGAGCTTCTTAAGTTAATTCTTTCTTGACTTCAGTTAACAGCAATTGTTACTGCCAGGATACCACAGGGTGATCTTCTCGGGCTTGCTGTTAAAGACCCAGACTGATCGGGAGAAAAATTACAAAGTCCAAAGCTTTGGGGCTAGTTGTAGTGCTCTTTCCCAACGTCTCCCGGTATAACGTCCATGACGTTGGTGTCTAAAGCACCTTTTTTATTTGCAGATTCAGTTGTTTTGGTGATCTTAGATGGAAAGATTGGTTCGTAATGCTTGCCCGTTGGAGACTGTCCCGTTGGATCAAGTTTTTTTCCCTTTGTAGCTGTTAGGCTCGCCTAGCGCAGACCTTGGAGAGAATCGGTGATTCCTGGTTGAATGCTTAGAGTCGAGAGGGTAATATAGGGTCGT
>NW_019379625.1:503921-530074 GCF_000648655.2 Copidosoma floridanum | reverse complement strand
AAGATTTTAAGCTCTACTCATATTATGATCTTACATAATTCATTTATTATTGATTTAATAAATTACTATATTTGTATGATTGTGTGACATTGTAACATAACTTGATTGTCGAATTCAAAACAAGCACCCTTAAAAACGATTGATACGTTCTGCAACTCTATTGTATATGTTTATTTTAATAATTCATTTATTTATCAAACAATTCATGCACAACAGTAATTATCAGCATTATTTTAATGCCAAAAAAACACGTTTCAAAAAAATCGGTTGGTATTTTATGCATCAAATGCATATAATACTAAAATTTAATGCGTAATAACGCACCTTATTCGATTTAATCTATATAACCATATTAATGCTAAATGTACGGAGACTGTGATGGAGGGAGATACGCCGCTGACCAAAGAATATCTCGTCTTCGGGTCGTTCCCCGGATAACCAACCGCTTATCGTTAGATGGGGACATGTGCGTAAGCGCGCTATGGGGACGCGATGACTAAGAAGGTAGCCGTTGAAGCTGCGCGTGCACCTCAGAGATGTTTTCCCTGGCTTACATTTGTAGCGAAAAATTCTCTGACTGCACCAGCTGCAAAACTATCATCTGCATTTGTTGAGCTGCCGGAGCTCGTATGCATCAGTTATCGAGACGCTCCAGCGCATTATAACCACACTTATTTAATTTTGTTGCTGGTAGCCTCGATTTTATGTCAACGCCACCTAGTGGATTTTACTGAACTAAATTGAAAAGCTGGGGTACTTTTGCAAATCTTNTGTACTTTTTTTTTTTTTTTTTTTTTTAGAATCGTAGAAGAAAAAAATTCATAGTTAAATAAAAATTATTGAGGAAAAACGAAACTAAAATTTGTTTAAAAAATAATTGCCTGGGAGTGTGCAAGGGAATGGTGGGCCGAGGTGTGCAGGAGACTAGCGCAGCACGATTGGAAGATATAGGGTGGGGTGAGGAGAAGTGTGTAGGGGACTGATGATGAGGATGATGGGGTAACGGGGGAAATACAATGAATTAGGAGGAAGAACGTCCGGAAATACATACCGCTGGATAAATTTTGAAAAAATAAAATGATAAACCTGGAAAGTCTTATTGGTATTTGATAAAGTATAATCCAATAATCCAATTTAATGAGTACTCTGACACATTATGGAAAGCATATGTGACGCGTTTAGAGACGGTCACACACTAAGTAGTATACGTCGTGTGAGTCCTGTCCGTTGGATGTGTCAACTGCTTCATGCAGTGGTTGAAGCTAACCTCAAACTTAATTGGTAATAGGGTGTACGTAAGAGAGTACGACTTTGACTGTGTTGTGACCTGAGGACTAGTATCAAGGAGCATCAGGATTTAATATCTCGTCTTTCAGCTTCAAGAACATGCCGCACAGATGCTGGCTCGACGAGCAGCTTCGTAATGTTCGAACGTTTTGCCGATGTCAATAGTAACTATAGTTACGAGGAAAGTTATCGTACTCGCTATTCGCTATGCGCCTATGTTAGGTGGCGCCGTCGAGTGAGAGAAATTGTCCCTTGCTAAGTTCGCCAAAATGCACGGAGCTTTATAGAAAAATTTTTTAATAAATTAAAAAAAAGGTTATTAAAAGTGAATTGACCAAATAAACCAGAGATTTAAGCGTATATCATAATAGTGTAGAGTAATAAATTTTGTTTGTGTAAAGCTCAAAGGATAAAAGTAATCCACGGAAACGTTTTATTATTGTGAAAAAGTTAACCTAACCTGTCATTAGTATTTACGTTTATTGGACACTGTGTTGTGAGAAACAGATAAATGTAAGCAGTACTTTTGTTTCTCAAGCTTCACACAAGTGTAAGCATGTACATGCATTCATAAATGATGTGTTGTTACGGTTGCTATCCATGTTTTTATTTTTTCCAATCTTGTAGATCACATGACCACACCAAACAAAATTTATTACTGTACACTAACATAATACACGCTCAAATCACTGATTCAGTTAATCAATCCACTCTTACTAACCTTTCTGTAAATTTATTTAAAAAATTCCTTATAAGGCTTCATGCATTCTGGCGTTCTTAGCGAGGAACAATTTTTTTCACTCAACGGCGCCACCTGACATAGGCGCATAGCGAATAGCGAATACCAAGAAAGTTGAAAGAACCTTGGCTTCAGAGACAGGCAGCATAGACAAGTGGTTGAAATGTTTTTGTTTATAGTTCATCAATGTTATCTCCATGATTATCATCATTATGATTGACATAAGCTGTTTTATGGTTGCTGGAAATATCACTTGAAGTATAACCTTTAATACTATTTACTAATTTATATAATTTAACTTTCTCAAAAATTTTTCTCCATTTCATTAGTTTCTAAAGCTGTCCATTGCATTTTCGTTTACTCATTTTCTCGAAATCGTTTTAATCAACACATGAACAAATTTTGTAAAGCCTTGCAACTACGTAAATATCATGACACACAAAAGTATCAGTGCTGATATAGATATATATATATATATATATATATATATATATATATATATGTGTGTGTGTGTGTGTGTGTATATATGTATGTATATATATATATCAGCACCTTTTCCTGAGCATGCGACATCTACATATACTTAATTATAGCTTAGCTATCATTTGACCATTTTTCTAGTCTAATTCAATGCATGCTTTACCGTTGCAAGATGATGAGAAGATAACCATATTTGGTAAATTGACCAGATTTTACCATAAAATTTCTACCAGGGAAAAAGCTCGTTCAATACTGAAGGCCAAGACCATTTGTTATTCTGTACGAAACGAGTCAACCAAATACCAAAGGCTCGTTCGGTACTGAAGGCCAAGACTATTCGTCACTTTGCACGAATGCATATAAAAAAATGACAGTTTTAACATTCATGCTTAATGCTTTAAATAACTATATCAACTAATTCAATATTTATCTTTGACTAAGAATATTGTATTATACCACTAAGTTAAATAATATGTATAACATGTAATAGCGTATTTTTAGAAAATTCAACCTAATCAAGAAGTCTAAATTATTCAATCTGGAAATAAGCACTCGCCCTGATACAAAAGTTAATAGATTATGGCTATATTCTATAACATTAACAACATTTGGGGAATGTATCCTGTATACAAGAGTACTTATTGCATACCTACATCAGTATGCGCAATTGTTTAGTGCGTATCCTTCAGCGGGAGAAATAGGTTTCTTTTCTCCCGAAAATAGGAAGAAAAGGCATATTTTGCTCTAGGGTATAAGACAAAAACTTTACTTTGTTTACATTTTAATTTTAGAACTTTCAAGGATATGGAGTTATTAGAAAGAAGACTATTTATTGCCAGTGTATAAAAGATTAAACATTTTCTCAAAAAATGTTAACTTACTAAATTAAATATACCTAACATTTTACTTTTTTTAGAAAGTTCTCTTAAAAAGATATTATAACTTTCACAGGAAAATATCATTTTTCAAATGTTTATTTCAGAAAACTTTAATACATTAGATATCGCTCATACTAGAAAGTACTGGATAGATACGAAGTTTGTACAAGGTAGATATGTTGATCTACACTGGTCTCACTTAATTTTTACTTACAGATGCTCATACAAACATGTTAAAAATAAGATGAGTGTGTGCACGGGATAATTTTTATAAATCTTACCAATATACCAATATATAAAGCAAAGTCACTTAAACCGTTGAAATCGCTAACCACGAAAACTACTGAACCGATTTTGCTGAAATTTTTCATACCGATTCTTGACACTTCCAAGATGGTTTTAGTCTAGTTTTTATCTTGAAAAATTTTAAACAATAGCAATAAATAAGCTTAAAGTTTTGCAAAAATACGCCAGCTTTTCACTTTAGTTCAGTAGGATCTGCTAGGTAGCGTTGACAAAAAATCGGAGCTACCTGCAACAGAATTAAATAAAAGTGGTTATAATAGGCCAGAGCGTCGCAGAAATCATTGCATTCGTCTACTAGCAGATCATCCAGCTGCATCGAAAATTCAGATGATAGTCGTGCAGCTGGGTACACCAGTTACCGATGTCACTCTTCTCCAATGGACACGTGATCTAGGTCAACTTTCACCCTGAACCTCCAGAACTGATGAGTGCCACCAATAAAAAATATATTCTGACCGATGACGTCTCCGGCAGAATACCAGGAGACGTGTCCAGCCAGGACACATCCCTTTCCACCACTTCAGAGTTATGTGGCCGTACCACAATCTGGCCTGGTGCCATCAGAGAACTTATTTACTGCAAATGAAAGCCAGAGGAGACAGCCCTGAAGAGTACGGGCAGCCTTAAGGACGTTCGGTAGTGATTGAATTTTCCAACGAATTTTTCTGAAATTTTGACCAGACGTTTTTATTGTTGTTACAATAAACCAGTCAAAATTTAAAGAGGTTCCTCTGTTTCGTTTTCGAGATATTGAATTTCAAAGTTAAGTCATTTTAACACTGTCGCTTATGGGAGAACTGACTAAATCACAGTTTTCAGCAAATTGGGCCAGTGAATTTGGCCAATTTTTTTATATGTTACAGATAATGTTATTAATTTTCTGTGTACTAAGTTTTGCGACGATCGTCTGATTCGTTTATAAATAAAAAATTAAATAAAAGCTCGACCGAAACGCAACGGCAACGTCGCAAGTGGCGGGAAATTCAAAATGTTCCAGGATGTTGATCAGTAAATATCTCAATATTATTGTAGATATTTATGCATTCACGCATAAAATACAAGCTTACGTGTGTGCGTGAGTGTATGTACAGAACGCCCACCCCTTCCCATAAAAAACAATAAATGTTAATAACACGCTATTTTTTTTTTTTAATTTCAAATTTATTATTTCTTCTTAAGATACAATTTTTTTGCACATTACAAAATCACATGCTCATAGTTTGAATCACTCATCTTAGAAATCATCCTACTTATCTGACATCCCATGCTGTATGAGACTTGTCAAGTCATTTAAAAATTCAAGTATTTTATTTACACTGGTAGCTCTTTTGATTAAAGGGCTTTGCCCATTTATTAGAAACGATCTTAAACCATCATTACCTTCCATAAATTTATCAACAATAATATTAAAATCTACTTTATTTTGACTTAGATTTTTAATCACTGTTTTGGGAATGATAGACGACATGGGGGAAAAAGTTGGCAAAAAATACTTACAGCTTTATCACAAAAACATTGATACACGAACGCTGTCGTAACCGACGCAGCACGCAGCAGACGAGCAGACAGTGTAGAGTGTGCAGAGACACCTGATGCGTGTACATGAACACTCACACATTTAAGACCCGTACGACGTTGCCATATCTTTATTCATCGCTGGTTTCCCCTCACCGCGCAAATGTTTCCCCCCGCTAACACTACCGAACGTCCTTAACTGCCAACTTCTTAGTGGTTGCTCCAACGGCATACCTACAGAGAAGGTATTCTGCAGGCCCACTATCCCGACTAACGATGAGCAGTTGGTTACCCGGGGAACGACCGAAAGACGAGATATATTTTGGTCAACGGCGTGTTTCCCTCATGTACGGTTTTCACAACAGTCAAGCTACCAACAGCTGGCTCTCCATCATCAAGAATAATAATAAGGAATAACTAGAAATTTCACTACTGGCCTTTTTCAGGGCCAATATAAGTATTTACGCTCATTACTTAACCTTCAATCTCATCGGTTCTCTTAATGGCCACCTAAGTTTAAACTACCTTGCCAACAAATACATTCTTACTACCATTTCCGGAAATGATTCGTGGACGAAAAGACTATGTAAAGCCGGCCACTATTAAACCAAGTCAGTCATTTACTGGCAGATGTCACGAGCAGAGTTGTTTGTCGCAAGGCTGGGAACCCCGGTGACTGACGACCCTATATTACCCTCTCGACTCTAAGCATTCAACCAGGAATCACCGATCCTCTCCAACGTCTGCGCTGGGCGAACCTAACAGCTATGAAGGGAAAAAAAATTTGAGCCAACGGGCAAGCATCACGAACCAATCTCTACTAATCTCTCCACCTTAGATCATCAAAACAACTGAATCTGCAAAAAAAAGGTGCTTTAGACACCAGCATCTTCGACGTTATACCGGGAGACGTTGGGAAAGAGCACTACAACTAGCCCCAAAGCTTCGGACTTTGTACTTTTTCTTCCACTCAGTCTGGGTCTTCAACAGCAAAACAGAGAACATCACCCTGAGGTTTCCAGGCAGTCATAATCGCTGTAAACTTTAGTCAAGAAAGAGTTTACTTAAGAAGCTCACCGGTCTTTTTTAGGGCAATCGGACGTCGAACTACCTAGCCAAGAAATATATTAGAACATAATAAAATTAACTGATTATAGCCTTTAGGGGTCACAAAAGTTGCAAGAGAGTAAATTGGAAGGAAAAGTTTAAATGTATTTTATAAATACAATTTTAGGCGTCAAGAAACTGACGAAGAAAATTTATTGAATTTGGAACAGCAGCGTCAAAATCAACAAATAAAGAATCCATTACGTGACCTATTAGCTTTTCATTGTACCCTTATAGTTATCTCCTCAATCTTTCAGATTTTTAAAGAAGTAGATAATGTATTTGTATTTTTGTGGCAATAAAAAATGTAGTCATAATGCTCCAGGACTTTGTTGCTTTAGTTATAAATTTGTGAGATGAAAGAAAAATTTTTTTATTAATATAAATTTTTTGGGTGTTTAAAATCTCATCAGCTTTAAAAAATAGTCCTTTTCGTAAATTATATGGAAGAAACTGCAAATCAACCGATCCTTATGGTCAACGATTATTTTATGGCATAAGGAACCCACGGTACTTTTCATCATTATTATATTTTTTTTTATTTTTATAGCTTATTATTTGACCAAATAAACTGTATGGATTGCGAACAAATATGTTACCAGTAAGAAGATTTTTGTTTTGAGAAGTGTCAGGAATAAATGTAAAATTTCGAACTAAAAAACGTTTCACATTACATGTCAACACACTGCGGTGTTCCATTTAGTAAGTCTCGGATGAAGCCGAGATGGGGGGACGCTAGTAGTTTATAAATCTATTGACTAAAATAAATTTTCCTAAAAAGTACAGTTTCAGGATTTTTATCTATGAAGCTTTTTTTCTTTGTTTTTTTTATTAAATTACTTTATTGTACAACTAGCGGCCCCCTGTCCCGGCTTCGCCCGAGACTTACTAAATGAAACACCGTAGTTTTTGACATGTAATGTGAAACGTTTTTAGTTAGAAATTTGACACCTATTCCTGACACTTCTCAGAACAAAAATCTTCCTCAAAACATATGCGTTAACAATTCATACAGTTTATTTGGTCAAGTAAAAAGCTGTAAGAATTATAAAAAATACAGTTATGCTAAAAAGTACCGTACATTCTTTATGACATAAAATACTTGTTGGCCCTTAAAAGCCGTTGATTTGCAGTTTCTCCCGTATAATTTACGAAAAGGGCTATTTTGGAAAGCTGTTAAGATTTTAAGCTCCCAGTAAATATATGTTGAAAAAATTTCTTTTTTCTCTTATCCTGCAACTTTATAACCAGAGAAAAAAAGTCCTAGAGTTAAAATTATAAATAGATTTAAAATCTGAATGTAGATCTTTATAAATTTGAAAGATTACTGTGAGGGTACAATGAAAAGCTGTTCTCTCACGTAATGGATTCTTTAATTGACGATTTTGACGATGCTGTTCCAATATCGATAATTTTTCTGCGTCCGTTTCTTGACGACTAAAATTGTATTTATTAAATTCAATTTAAGTTTTCCTTCTAATTCATCTTCTTGTGACTTTTGGCATACTTAAGACTTTTGTGACCCATAAAGACTGTTTTTTTAACTTTGTTAAGCTCTAATACATTTGTTGGCAAGGTCATTCGACGTCCGATGGCCCTAAAAAAGACCTGTGAGCTTCTTAAGTAAACTCTTTCTTTACTGAAGTTAACAGCACTTCTGACTGCCTGGATACCTCAGAGTGATCTTCTTTGGCCTGCTGTTAAAGCTCCAGACTGATGAAGAGAAAAATTGCGAAGTTCGAAGCTTTGAAGCTAGTTGTAGAAATTTTTTCCAACATCTCCTGGTGTAACGTCAAAGACATTGGTGTCTAAAGCACCTTTTTTTTGCAGACTCAGTTGTTTTGGTGATCCAAAATGAGGAGATTGGTTCGTGATGCTTGCCCGTTAGAAACTATTCCGTTGGCTCAAGTTTTTTTTTTCTTTATAGCTGTTAGGCTTACCCAGCACAGACTTTGGAGGGAATCGGTGATTTCTGGTTGAATGTTTAGAGTCAAAAGGGTAATATAGGGTCGTCGGTCATCGGAGTTCTCAGCCTTGCGACGAACAACTCCGCTTGTGACGTCTGCCCGTGAATAACTGACTTAGTTTAATAGTAGGCGTCTTTAGTAAACATAGTTTTTTCGTCGACGAATTGCTTTCGGAAATAGTAGTAAAAATGTATTTGTTGGCAAGGTAGTTTAAACTTAGGTGAAACTTTTAAAAGAACCGATGAGATTGATGGTTGAGTAGGGAACGTAAATACTTATAACGGCCCTAAAAAGAGCCAGTGGTGAAACTTCCAGCTGTTTCTTATTATTATTCCTGATGATAAAGAGCTGGCTGTAGGTAGCTTGACTCTTACCCTCAAAGTATCTATGTACGGAGACTGTGATGGAGGGAGGTACGCCGCTGACCAAAGAATATCTCGTCTTTGGGTCCTTTACCAGATAACTAACCGCTCAACGTTAGTCTGAAAAAAGTGGGTATTCTGTTGGGAGCACGACCACTGTGAAGGTAGCAGTAGTGGCTGCCCGTGCTACTCAGGGCTGTCTTCCCCCGCTTACATTTGTAGCCAAAAATTCTTAAATGGCACCAGGCGGGATGGTGGAATGGCCACGCAACTCTGAAGTGTTGGAACAGGTTGTGCTATGGCTAATTTGGGAATAATTTTTATTGGTGGCACTTATCAATCCTGGAGGTCCAGGGTAGAAGTAGACCTAGGTCACTGGTCCATTAGAGAAGAGTGTTGTCGGGAACCAGGATACCCACCTGCACGACTATTATCTACATTTTTGATGCAGCTTGATGAACTGCCGGTAGACGACTGCAAAAATTTATTGAGATGCTCTGGCGTATTATAACCACACTTATTTCATTTTGTAACAGGTAGCCTTGATTTTATGTCAACGATACCTAGCGGATCCTACTGAACTACAGTGAAAAGCTGGCATATTTTTGCGAAACTTTTAGCTGATTTATAGTTATTGTTATTAAATTTTTCAAGATAAAATCTTTACTAAAACCAGAGAATATAGAATATACTCTTCTTGCATAGAAGGCCAGATCAGCCGATTTCGCATCCACAGTATTTTCTCTTATTATTTTAGTTATGCCCCCCACAAGGCAGGTGGTGTTAGTGTTGGGGGCTAATTGGATAACTCACCCATAGATGCCAATAACTATTACCTTCCGAGCAGCACGATAGAATGCCTATATATCAGTATCATATATTATAAATTACTGATTTTCGATGCGAAACTACTGGAAATACGTTTAAACTACAATAAATTAATAAAATATCGATAATGAAACCATAACAAAAAGTTTAACATTCATTTTTCTCAATATGAATATCAAAAGCTTATGCAGGGGCCCCTAAGTGAATTTCACAATATCTCCCAACTAATCCGTATAGTCGATGGCTCTGTGGTAAAACTTTTGCGTTCGAACCTAAAGTTCTTAGGTTCAATGGACTTCTTTCAGCTTTTTTTTTTTTTTAATAACCACTTCATTTTTTATTGAAGCGTAAAAAATTTTTTTTAATTATTTTTGGGCCTAACATTTCTTAAATAATCTTATTCTTGTTTTTGTTAAAAAATTTTTAAACAGTTATTTCTGCATTTCTTGAGATTTCTATAATTACTAAGCTATTACGTTAATGTAATAAACATAAATCTGTACAAAAAAATTTAAAGCCCACTTTATGTTACAGATTCTTTACTAAAACACACTCTTATTTATTTCACAGTAGAATATTTATGTAGATTCCATTTATCGAACGGTTATTCCTTAATAAATCTTTCGAGTGTTGTAATGTTATTTTATTTGGTACAATTTTTATGAAAACTAATGCAGTCATTGAAGTTGGTCTTGATGATTCTTATTTGCTCAAATACATAATTAAATTCAAATTCTCCGTATAGACTTGCAACCGTGAAAATCTTTTGTGTAAATATGTAAATATTGAGTGTATGTATGTAAAACCGTTCTATGCATGAGTTGCTTAACTTTTTTTGATTGTACTGTATAAATTCTGTTACTTTTAACTTATTTATAATTAGAATTGTGTAATAAATATATAAGCTTTCTTGTATTTTTCTATGTATGTAGTGTCTTTTGTTTGAATTTTATAATATTTCAATATCGTTTTTCATTTATTTAATATACGAGTTGTTTTGCTTTAATTAGTTAAGTTATTTGCATTTTGCATGGCATTTATTTAAAATGTAATCAATAGACAACTAACTGTTTTTCTATTAACACTGTACCTTCCTTCATCACATCCCGATGGAAGAAATTGCCACCTTCTCGTTGGTTTCCATCGAATAATGTCAATACGAGGGAAAAATAATGTATTTAATAGTTTTGTCTCATATTCTAAATGGTTGTACTAATGTATCATCTTCAGACTTATATTGACATTAACGGAGAGCAGACAGTTTTTTCAGGCTTCAATAGAAAATAAAGTAGTTAATAAAAAAAAAAAAAGCTGAAAGAAGTGCATTGAACGCAAGAACTTTAGGTTCTAAAGCAAAAGTTTTACCGCAGAGCCATCGACTGTACGGATTAACTGGGAGATATTTTGAAATTTACTTAGGGGCCCCTGCATAAGCTTTTGATATGCATGTTGAGAATAATGAATGTACAACTGTTTGTTATGGTTTCATTATCGATATTTTATTAATTTATTGTAGTTTAAACGTGTTTCCAGAAGTTTCGCATCGAAAATCAGTAATATATATGTTCGGGTTAGAGAAAGAAGAGCAGGCAATAAAGCGAATAGGTAGGAGGGGCTAGATAGGACTGAAAAGAGAGAGAGAGGGAGGAGTGAGAGAGAGAGAGAGGAGGGAGAATGCGTGGGGGACTGGTAGTAGCAGAGATAAGTAGAGAGATTGCTAACGCCAATGCTACGGCGTGAGACAACTTTTTTCCACTGATCGGGGTGACCCGCCGCGGCCAGCCGTCGAACCAAGGCGCACATTTTTCGAGAGTGCGAGACTCGTATCGAAGAGCGTGCGCCTACAAGAAGAGAAATGGATTTGCGTGGAAATGAGCATATAGGCGCACATTTTGGCCGCACGTAGAAGGGGTACTTATACCGAATGTGTGCCTACGAGGAGAGGAGTGGAAATGTTAACTATAGCTATATATCTGAGCGCACAGCCAAAGCAAACGACGACATGAGTTTTTCTCTTTTGACTGTAACCGAGTATATGCTATATATATTTAACTTACTCTTGCTCTCTCGCTGTTGCTTGGATGTTATCTATCAGTCTTACATTCGATGAAATCGTGAAACTAAATGCTTAATAACTAAATATGCACAGAATTTGATATCAAAACATTTTTTTTCCGTACGTTAATACTTAATTTGAAATCGAGTATTATTTTGAAAAAATGTTCAGCTAATTTTTTTAAGGATGGCAGTTCAGCTATAATGACTGGTTAATTATTTTTCCTCATCATAATTGTTATGAACTGTAGGACAAGCCCCGGAGGTTATCCATAAACATATGTGACTTTAAGATCTCTTTTTCTCGAAGTTTCGATAGCTAAGGTTGTAAGGGCTTATGCCACTACTTCTCTTGTTTTGCTATCTGAGGATCGATTCCAACCGTCGGCAAATTTTTTTTTTTAACGTGATTCATCATTTTGGTTTATTTTCTTTTTATTTATGTTTTATTTAAATCTATAAATAATATTAAAAAACCCTCCTCTCCCTATACATTAAAATACATTTTTTTAATACTCATTATACTGAATAATTTCATAAGCTGATACTTATCGTTAGCATGGCCATTTCGGAATTTCATAATGATAAAATAATTTCTTAGGATGTGAGTATAATTATTACATTTAAAACTCCCAAGAATCANTAAAACTCCAAAGAAAGTAAGAGAGAAAAAATCCTTATACATAATTTTAATTAATTTTTATTTTTTTTTTCTAAAAAATGATTAAGCTGTTCTGATCAATATTTATATCTATCTATACAATAATCATAATCTTCGAAGGCACAAGAAAACTTACATAAAACTCCCTAAGCATTTATTTTCCGTCTTTTGTTATAAAAAAATTTCAGGTATAGCAGCTATACTAATTTTTTTGATTAAATATGTAATTTCAATGTCAATTACATAATGTTGGTTCTAGACCAAACTTTTAATTAGCGTATGTAAATATCAAAACTTAATACCTTTGAAAATTATGCAACAAAAATCTGAACAGTAATGAAAAACATATCTTATATATCAAGTTAATTTACTTAAAATTTTTACCTGGTAGTTACAAGCACTTGTCACTTACATTATGAATTTCAAAAAAGTAAAAGTTTAAACCTTGAACATAATTTTCGATAATTTATAAGATCTGTTTTTCATTACTGTTCAGATTTTTGTTGTATAAATGGCCATGCTAACGATAAGTATCAGCTTATAAAATTATTTAATATAATTAGTATTAAAAAATGTATTTCGATGTATAGGGAGAAACGGTATTATTAATATTATTTATAAATGTTAATAAAACATAAATAAGAAGAAAATAAACTAAAATGATGAATCACTTTAAAAAAAAAAATTAACCAACAGTTGGAATCGATCCTCAGGTAGCAAAACAAGAGAAGTAGTGGCATAAGCCCTTACAACCTTAGCTATCGAAACTTCGAGGGAAAGAGATCTTAAAGTCACATATGTTCATGGATAACCTCCGGGGCTTGTCCTACAGTTCATAACAATTATGATGAGGAAAAATAATTAACCAGTGGTTATAGCTAAACTGCCATCCTTAAAAAAATTAGCTGAACATTTTTTCAAAATAATACTAGATTTCAAATTAAGTATGAACGTACGGAAAAAAAATGTTTTGATATCAAATTCTGTGCATATAATTATGAGCATTTAGTTTCACGATTTCATTGAATGTAAGATTGATCGATAACATCCAAGCAAGAGCGAGAGAGCAAGAGTCAGTTAAATATATATAGCATATACTCGGTTGCAGTCAAAAGAGAAAAACTCATGTCGTCGATTGCTTTGGCTGTGCGCTCAGATATATAGCTATAGTTAACATTTCCACTCCTCTCCTCGTAGGCACACATTCTGTATACCCCTTCTACGTGCGGCCAAAATGTGCGCCTATATGCTCATTTCCACGCGAATCCACTTCTCTTGTTGTAGGCGCACGCTTTTCGATACGAGTCTCGCACTCTCAAAAAATGTGCGCCTTGTTTCGACGGCTGGCCGCGGCGGGTCGCCCCAATCAGTGGAAAAAAATTGTCTCACGCCGTAACAATCAATCTCTCTACTCATCTCTGGTAGTAGCGACTGGAAGTTCGAGCAAGCAGGAGCTGTAGCCGTGTAACGGAGCACACTGAAGTCGACGCGAGCGAAACGTTTCACGCGCGATCGAACTTTTCTGCCATTTGCGCCCTTGGAAACGAAGAGCTGAACTCTTTGCCGTTGATCGGGAGCTGTCCTCCAAAAGAGCTGCTTCCGGAGGCTGTCCCTCCTCGCAGGCCACGGGAGCTGTCCTCCCGAGTGACACTACATGTGCTGCATAGGCGACGCCTGAGACGCTGTTCTTTTTGTGCCTAAAGTTTCCAGGCCACACGGTGGCCATCCGCCATATTACCACACTCTCGAGCCCGAGTGAATTGACGAGCAAAGTCCATCTGTCTCTTTGCCAAGCAGAGCTCTCAAGCCAACCCGAGCAGCGGTCATCATTATCATCCACGCACAAGACCTTCGTATACAAGGTACAGGCCGACGCCATATTTCCCGCCGCATCGCCACAGCGCGTGCCCATGTATGCGTTCCCTTGTCTCGCGCTATTCGCCGCCATTTTGCCAACGTATAAGATACGCGCAACGATAGCTACGTCCCAAGCGTTCGCGTGGTACAGACTATATATATGCATATATTGCACCTTTTAATTTATTATTGTATTTTTGCCTTGCGCTCTGTGGGTGTGCTTTGTGACTGATGATTGAGCGTTTATTATTTTAGTATTTGATTGATTTCGTTTGCGTGCCGCTGGTATGTTGCGTTCGAATGCGCTGCGTTACTTTTTCAATTTCATTGTGCCTAATTTTGTTTGCCCGCTATATAGTGTTTAACGTCGGTGCTATTAATAACTGTTGTCACTATTAACCTGATAAGCGCGCGATCATCTCACTTTCATAGTTATCGGTATCTATGGGTAAGTTACCCGGTTGCCCCCCCCGACACTAACGCCGCCTGCCTTATGGGGGGCATAACTAAAATATAAAGAGAAAATACTGCGGACGCGAAAACGGCCGATCTGGCCTTCTATGCAAGAAGAGTATATTTTATATTCTCTGCTAAAACCATCTAGGAAGTATCAAGAATCAGTGTGCAAAGTTTCAGCAAAATCGGTTCAGTAGTTTTTGCGGTTAGCAATTACAACGGTCTTAGTGACTTTGCTTTGTATTTTAGTAAAATTTTCAGCAATTTTTTCGTTAAGCTAATTACATCAATTAAATTACCCCTTTCAACAAAATTTTTAGATAAAATACTAATTGTTAGTAATCATACGCATACAAAATAACAAATGTGTGTCATTTGTTCAACTAGCTTTTATCCTTATTTCTTTTTTTTGTATGATTGAATGAAAACATTTTAAGTTACAGTTCTCCAATACCTAAGTGATTTTTACAATACATTATTATTACGAAAATACATACGAAAAACATAAAAGCGATGTTTTAGTTACTTAAAAGTTTGTTTTCACTAAATAATTTCTCAATTTATTACTACTTAAAACATTGATTAGTAATGTATGATTACTAACTTACCAAATCGCTAAGTTAAATGAGGCTTAGATTTACAGCTTGGTGTTCAGGGCACTCCAGAAAATAATTTAAGTTTTCTGTCTTATCGATCAGATTATATTTGATACTATGAGAGTTATTCCACCGTTAGATGGCGATAGTATGCCCATATAAGACTTTCTCAGAACAATATCTATTTATGTAATGCATTTATAGTTACAGTTCTGAAGAAATTCAACATGGACACAGTATCGCCATCTGACGATGGAATAATCCTTATTTTAGCTATATTACACGATTTATTGTAAGCAGCCATTTTATTGAACAATACATAAATCAGCCAATTTCTTGATTGCGTCTTTGATTCGTGGCACACGGTCAAAAAGAATGAAAAATATGGTTTTGTTTTAATCGTCTGTCATTTTTTTTTTTTTTTCCTTGAGCTCTTAATTATCCCACCAATTGTGGACTTAATTAATTATAAGAAACGATCAAGTTAAGTGGCAATACTTTTTTTCCAATAAAAGAGTTATGTTTTTTTTATTAAATTTGGTGAGTTAACTAGAAATTTAAAACGATGTAGTTGTTAAGGCCAAAAATTTTAATTTTCTTTTGGTTTTCTGTAATTTATTATGTATAATTTATATCTATCTTCAAAATCAACCTCTTTTTATAGTTAATACGTGTTTACCAACTACGAATACCGTAGGAAGGGTATGAATAGTAACTTGACTCTGTTGCAAAAAAATTATTCAATTTATTGCAAAAAATTTATTTTTATTACAAATTTTACTTACGATGCAGAAATATGGTGTTTACGTTTGAGGTGAACGAAATTCAGGGTCAGAATAATAGGACATTGATGTATTCAAGATATTAAAATTTTCCTTACACCTCCGCCGAAAGTTCGTTCCATCTGACCCGATTTTGAGCTAGAAAAAGCTTCATATCAGTCCTGCCATATGTGCGCAGAACGAAGTGCGCAGATATATATAGTTATATATTCAGCACCGAGAAGCAGCAGTAGTTATACAATACATATATATATATACGGCTAACGGAGTTATAACCTTTATAGTTTATACAACACAGAAAATCATTCATAAATATAGATCAATCAGAAAATCAATCATATATATATATTTTGCACAATTTACATGTATATATAAATGTATTAATTTCATATGAACAGAGTACACAACACAAAATTAAATTGCCAGCACGACCAATCTGCACAAATCCCCGGCCCAATCTGTTTCTATATAATATACTACAGTCTCCGCAAGCGTAGAGCTCCCTCCTTCCTTCTCCTTTCCTCAGTCATCGGTAGCGTATAAGTGCTATATATGTAGATATACCTATACACATGTACACTCATCTACGTGCATTTAAGTGGTATTGTTCGAGCGACCGATCGATCAACAATAATGCATAATGCACTAAATCTTTGACTGGATCTTTAAACCTTCATTTTTAACAAAACTAAAACCGTGGTGACGAACTTTCGGTGGAGGTGTAAGGAAAAAAAGTATACGTACCACGGCCAAAAAGTGGGGCTAAATCTGACCGCGCTATATTATCGGCCGAGCCGAAGGCGAGCGTAATAGCCCCACTTTCTGGCCTAGGTACGTAATATACTATTTCATACATCATCTAAAATTCTCCGCAAAGTAAGTATCCTACCATAGCGATGCAACAATTTGTCTGCCTACAAAAAATTGATCATTCCTCTTACAAGGTATATGTCATACAAAAGTTTGATTCACCACGTATATTTTATTATTAGTATCATTGACCATTTATGGGACGATTTTACGATGAGAGAATCATCCACCCGCCCTCCTCTTCTGAGACATCTTTGTTCTTTACTATTAGGATGATTTAACACGGAGTCTGGCAGTCTCCAGACTGACAGACTTTCTTCCTACTAGAGTAAAAGAGAGGTCTGATCACGTAACCAGATACAACTCTCTGGGTAATGGAAGCAAGTCTACCCGTCTGTATAGACTGCCAGACTCCATGTAATTTAACTGTTATCTGCAAATCACAGGCCACGGTAGAAAACATTATATCTGATGGCTACTAATATAATATTCTAGTGATTATAGATCATATAAAAATACCACAGAGTTACCTGTGAGGGAATGATGGAGCGGAGTCTTGCATCTGAGACCTCCTGGTGAGGAGCAAGCACTTTACCACAGTTTATATATACAGTCGCGACACTCGGCCTGAAAAAGCGTACCAAGTTTTTGACTCCGTATGTCTATATAGTTACATCCTACAAATAACATGGCTGCCACGCGCGCAATACAAACTTTAAAATTTTTTTAATGTTTACATTGTGGTATTGAAAAGAAAATGAGCGTTTCTTACGAATTCTTTAAATTTTTAGTTACAAGAATAGAAAATGACTAATGAGCTTTATGTAGATTTTCCGTAATAAGTATTTTGAAGCGACTCAAAAGTCTATTGTATTTTAAATGTACGCTACTTACTTTTGCATTCAGTGTTGCAACTGTATAATTTGTGGCTTTACCATCTTAGCCACTGAGAACTCTCAATGTTGCGTGACTTCTACTGTGACATCATAGTAAATATCTGTAGCCAATATCATACTGTTGGTAACTCTACTTAATTTTAGGAACATGCATACTCCAATTATATACAGAAAAAATTTGGCTTGCAGCTAACTTAAGGATAAGACCACTTTTCGTAAAGGCTAAGCCAGGAAAAATTTGTGAATTGAATTTGAGCATTTTAAGATACATATGCCTCGTTTTCGTTAATACAATGACTTTCTGACCTATATTTTTTGATAAAGCTGTGGAGTAGGATTAAAAACATTGCCCTGTTTAAGTAAATAATTCACGAAATTGAAACTTGAAAGTATGGTAAATTCAAGTAACCTGAACTCACAGGCGTTTTTGGGCATGTATTATAACACTTAAAAAAGAGAAATACGAGACGAAAGAAAAGCAGTTTAACACTAGTTACATAAGACAATGATAAAAAAATCCAATGAAAAATGTTAGAAATTACACATATGGATAATTTTTTGATGGTGAACAAAAAAGTATTAATTGAGTAAACCCTTAAAGTTTGAACCAATGTTAAAATACTTTTTAGTGAGATATAATGAAAAGAATAACAAAGTAATACGTTTGAGATTAGCTTAGCAGTTTTTAATTTAAGATTAAACAAAAAAAATGGAGCGAAAAAAACGACGGCACTCATAAATTAACTTTAATGCAATGGCACTGTATGCATTTACTTTTTAAAATGCATTTAAGGGTGTTTTCCGAAATCGTCACCAGCAAGTAATTTAAGGTTGCGCTTTACGTTATCGTCAGGTTGGTAAGTCAACTACCTTGAATTAATTGGCGCTCTGTTCCGTAATCTGGCCAGTAAAAACAGCAGACGACGTGAAAGTCGAGAAAAAAGTGAGGATTTTATTGCTGTTGACTGTCGTCTGCTGTTTGTACTGGCCAGATTACGGAACAGAGCGCCAGTGAATTTGAGGTAGTTGACTTACTAACCTGACGGTAACGTAGAGCGCAACCTTAAACTATTTGCTGGTGACGATTGCGGAAAACACCCAAAGATAAGAACAATTTAAGCTTTAGATAAACGTCGATAATGGTGGTAACTGACTCAGAGATAAAGATCCATGGCAACGTCCTTAAGGCTACGTATATACGCTGCGGAAATTTACGCGACGGAACTCTGGTGTTGGTACATCAGAGCAAATCCCTTACCAACAACTATTTTTCCGCTCTGCAAGTAATTTTCTGGTAACCTTGAGGTAACTTCTGTTACGAAATTCATCACTTACATAACCTATAAATACTGAACAAGTGTGTTCTTAATATTTAATTTTTTATAACTATCACACAACCAGAAAAGCTGTACTCTGATTGGTGTTGAAGTTTCCGTCGCAGAATTTTCCACTCCATGTAAACAAGGGGTCCTTCACCGTGCAGAACAGAAATAATCGTTGGTAAGAGATTTGCTCTGATGTACCAACGCCAGAGTTCCGTCACGTAAATTTTCGCAGCGTGTATACGCAGTCTAAGGAGACTATATTCAACTAAAATACATCAAGTAAACCGGCAAAAAGACTTATTTTTCGATGTTTGAATATTTGCGTACGCAAATCTAAAGTAAATAATAGTGCTTTATCGTGACGTTGCCTTAGGCGGCACAGCCACATTTTTAACTTATAAACTTTACCACAAGATTATTCATTAGTTTTAAATTTACCAGAAAAAAAAGAACGATGCAACTTTACCCCACCATACGTAAGGTATTATAACACTAAAACAAGATATGGGATAGGCACAATTAAAACACTGATATCCAGGGGAAAAGACATTGCGGCATAACAAACCCTTTTTATTAAAACAAGTCACAATCAAGAAATTTCACTGCAGTGAAGAAGAGTCCAATTTCAATTTGTATGTGTAAGTGTGAGTGAATCGAGTGAAAAAAACTGAACACACAGGTTGATCCTAGTCGATGAAAAAATGGCGAAACTCGCGAGTAGCAAAATACAGTTAATGAACTATTGGTGCTGTCAGCACGCTATTTCGAACGCAGCTCCTGACTGCTGGTGCAAGTAGCACGCTGTACAAAGGACTCGGTGCACCGGTCGCCCGATCAAGTAAGAAAAAAAAACTAGGCAAAGGCGAATTAATAAAACGTATGAACGTCTCGGAATAACTTTGTCTAAGCACTGACTGACTCGTAAGCTCGCACACGCTCGCGCGCCCGTCAGTATAAGGTATTTTCACTTGTGACGTCATTCCAAGATGGCGCGATCACTGGGTTTTTTTTTTTTTTTCAAATTTGCACCAAATGTGCAAAACCAGCTGTGAAATTCACGAGGACGTCCCAACTAATGATAATGCGTTTAAAAACTTCAGGTTTTAATAAGCTATCGAATGAACACTAAACTTTTTACATCTTCACTAGGTAAGCCATGCAAAAAAATGAATGAAATTATCGCGGGCATAAAGTTGATTAGAAAAACATTTTATTTTTTGTGCTTACCATGATCCAGTTCGAACGAATTTGAAATATAGTCAATAGCAATTCCCGATGCATTAGAGAAAATTTTTCGTTTGCTTGCCAAAAGTGTAGTTTTAATGAAAATCAGTACAGAAAAAAAAGTACTGCAATCAGGCGGATTGTACCCGTCTAGTATACATATATATGGTTGCAAGCCTCCTCGCCTCCGCGATCATAACAAAGTCCCATAACCTCTGACGAGCTGTCAAAATTGAAGCAGTGTGTGGCAAAAACATGAATAAAAGTTGTTGTATAAGTGGTTGTCCCGATAAATCTGCGAAATGTTGTTGTCTTTTCATAGATAAAAAAATGATTTCATTTCGTTCCTCTGCACTGATACTTTTGTATTTTTTATTATCCGGAGAAATCACAGATGGAATACGAAAAAAAGATTTGAAGACCTGAAGTTTTTAAACGCATTATCATTAGTTGGGACGTCCTCGTGAATTTCACAGCTGGTTTTGGACATTTGGTGCAAATTTGAAAAAAAAACCCAGGGATCGCGACATCTTGGAATGACGTCACAAGTGAAAATACCTTATAGGCCGAGCAGAGCTCTCAGCCACCGCTCTGGCAGCCAATCAGCCGGCGCCGCAGCCCAGAGCTCCACGATAGTGTGGCCGGGCATTCAACGCGCAAAACACAAGATGACGGGAAAGGACCCAAAGGGGGGAAGCCCGAGAAAAGTGTGTTCCTGCGGAACAAATAGCGATTTCTACGAGGCTTCGTTTGCTTTTTCAATCGTACCTCGTCGCGCTCCCACGCGAATTGACGGTATGTTTCACGTTTTGTATAATGTCCATACGCAAACAAGCAAGGAAAACAAGGTTGCCAGTCTTTGCCAAGGGCGTTGAGTATTGTATGCTATCCACCTCATAATTCAGGTCATAGCGTAAAATTCGTCGGAGAAAATATTTGGACTTAATTTTCTTGCATTATTTTATACAAAATTATTACCTAACTAGCGGCCTCTCGTCTCGGCTTCGCCCGAAACTTACTGAATGAAACCCCGTAATATATTGACATGTAACGTAAAACATTTTCAGTTAAAAACTTTACATATATTCCTGACACTCCTCAGAACAAAAATATATTTATTAAGAACATTTTCGTTCAGAATTCATACAGTTTATTTAGTCAAATAATAAATAGTAAAAATTAAAACAAAACAATTATGCTGAAAAGTATCATGCGCTGCTCATGCCATAAAATAATCGTTGGCCATAAGGGGCCATTGATTCGTAGTTTCTTCCGTATGATTAACGAAGAGGGCAATTTCTTAAAGCTGTTAAAATTTAAAATACCTAAAAAATATATACTAAAAAAAAATTTTTTTCTATTATCTTACAACTTCATTATCAGAGCTGGAGTGTAATCTCTACATTTTTTATCGCCACAAAAATACAAATACATTTTCTACTTATTTAAAAAACTGAAAGATTTGGGAGATAACTAAGAGATTACAATGAAAAGCTGATATCTCACGTAATGGATTCTTTATTTGTCGATTTTGACGCTGCTGTTCCAATCTCGATAAATTTTCTGTGTCAGTTTCTTGACGCCTGAAATTGTATTTATTAGATACATTTGAAGGTTTCCTTCCAATTCACCCTCTTGTGACATTCGGCATGCTTAAGACTTTTGTGACCCCTAAAGACTGTTTTCTGTCTACTTTGTTAAGTTCTAATATATTTTTTAGCAAGGTAGTTCGACGTACGATGGCCCTAAATAAGATCGGTGAGCTTCTTAAGTAAACTCTTTCTTGATTGAAGTTTGCAGCAATTGTGACTGCCTGGATACCTCAAGGTGATTTTTTCTGGCCTCCTATTGAAGCCCCAGACTGATCGGGAGAAAAATTACAAAGTCCGAAGCTTTGGAGCTAGTTGTAGGAATCTATCCCAATGTCTCCTGGTACAACGTCGAAGACGTTGGTGTCTAAAGCACTTTTTGATTTGCAGACTTAGTTGTTTTGGTGATCTAAGATGGGGAGATTGGTTCGTAATGCATGCCCGTTGGAGACTGTCCCGTTGGATCAAGTTTTTTTCCCTTTGTAGCTGTTAGGCTCGCCTAGCGCAGACCTTGGAGAGAATCGGTGATTCCTGGTTGAGTGCTTAGAGTTGAGAGGGTTATATAGGGTCTTTGATCGCTGGAGTTTCCAGCCTTGCGAAGGACAGCTCCACTCTTGACGATTGCCAGTGAATGACTGACTTGGCTTTATAGTGGCCGTCTTTAATCATAATCTTTTAATTAACGAATTGCTTTGGAAAATTGTAGTAAAAATGTATTTGTTGACAAGGTAGTCTAAACTTAGATCTCTCTTAAAAAAACCAATGGGATTAATGGTTAAGTAGGGATTGCAAATACTTATAACGGCCCTGAAAAGAGCCAGTGGCGAAACTTCCAGCTATTTATTATTATTATTCTTGATTATGAAGAGCTGGATGTGGGTAGCTTGACTCCTACCCTCGAAGTCTCTACGTATGGAAACTATAGTAATGGAGGGAGGTACGCCGCTGACTAAAGAATATCTCCTCTTCGAGTTGTTCCCCAGATAACCAACCGCTCATCGTTAGTCAGGAAAATGTGGGTATGTCGTTGGGGACATGACTACTGAGAAGGAAGCCGTTGTGGCTACCCGTACTCCTCAGGGTTGTCTTTCTTGGCTTACATTATTAGCAAAAAATTCTTTGACGGCACCAGATGAGATGGTGGAACATCCACTTAATTGTGAAATGTTGGAGCAGGTTGTGCTCTAGCTTGATACGTCTCCTGGTATTCTGCCGGAGACGTTATCGGTTAGAATAACTTTTTATTGGTGGCACTGGTTAATCCTGGAGATTCAGAGTGGATGTAGACCTAAGTCACTTGCCTATGAGAGAAGAGTGTCGTTGGTAACCGGGATCCGGGATACCCAGCTGCACGACTATCATCTACATTCTCGATGCAGCTTGATGAACTGCCGGTAGACGACTGCAGAAATTTATCGAGACGCTCCAACGTGTTATAACTACACTTATTTCATTCTGTTGCAGGTGGCCTCCATTTTATGTCGACGCCACCTAGCGGATCCTACTGAACTAAAGTGAAAAGCTGGCATATTTTTTTAAAACTTTGAGCTTATTCATTGCTATTGTTAATAAATTTTTCAAGATAAAAACTATACTAAAACCATCTAGGAAGTGTCAAGAATCTGTACGCAAAATTTCATCAAAATCGGTACAGTAGTTTTCATGGTTAGCAATTACAACGGTTTTAGCGACTTTGTTTTATATATTAGTAAGAAAACAAATTTTCATGTTGCCTGGTCCAAAAGTTGGTCCGAAAATTGTTTATTCTTAATGTAAAAGTTTTTTTACTATTTTTGGACTATAAACAAAACGAGTCTCTGGCAACTTTTTCATGAAGTTAACACTTTTTGAGATATTGATGATTGAATTTCAGAAAAATGCGAAAATGGCTGTTTTATCCATGAAAATCAGTACGAATTACCAGCAATTTCCATGTTGCCGAAGTTTTTAAATATTTTATAAACGTTCTTGAATATTATTTAATAATTTTAAAAAAAGTTGGTCCACTTTGCCTCCCATTTTTTAATTTTGACTCAAAAGAGTAACGGCAAAAATGGCGTGCTGTCCGTTTTAGATGCCTCGGACTCCCCAAGCAGCAAAAATGGAAGTGCTGTTATTAATTGTTTATGTTCTTGTTATTGTTTTTTTTTTTTTATTGGTAACTAACATAAATAACACATTAAATTTTTCGCGCACTTTAATAGTTGCATCTACATTTACTGCTCATATGATTTATAAGAGACTAGAAACTTTGATACGCTTGTGCAGTAACACGTAAGTATATCAGCCTCAAAGTGTATTTTTTCAATGACTTATCTGTTTCGTTTTTAAGTATTATTTACCTTGAATAGCTTTAAAAACTAGCTAAAATGAAAGGCCAACCGTAAGAAGCTGCTAAGCTGAAAGTCAACGCAGCATATAAAATCTTGATCTTAATTACAATGAGTGCAGGAACGATAGACTTATCAGTATTTTCCGTCACTGTTCTGACTTTCTTGCCTTTATCGATTCTATTAACAGTCTCCAAACCTATCGATTCATTAACAGTAAAAATCTTATATAGATAAAAATACAA
This sequence comes from Copidosoma floridanum, assembly GCF_000648655.2. The sequence goes on along the minus strand of NW_019379625.1, from coordinate 505,779 downwards.
GTTATTCTTCAATTTATGTAACGTGCAATTTATATACAGGAAGTATATATTCTATGATGAAAAATTTTTTTAGTTGTTCAATCAAGTGGCTTACACATGTCTACACTGTTACAGTTAGTTCTTCACTAATGCCAATATTAAGAAAAAAGAAAAAGGATAAGTATAGTGTCGACGTTTCTGTTGTAGATGACGTATTTAATATATTAGAAGATGAAGAGACAGAAAAAAATTAAAAACAACGAATATTTTTTATTAAAAAAAAAAAAATTAATCAATAAATCAAAATTCATGATAAAGAAGATTGTATTGTAAAAAATTCTCAGGTGCAAAAATTATTTGATTAAGAAGGTTCAGAAGTAATTATAAAATGCAAAGATTACAATGATATTGAGTTTTCTAGATAAACTAGATTACGTAGAACTTGTATGAATTTTTTCAACATTTGTTATAATAGGTCATTTTTGAGAAATTATACAAATGAAAATTATGTACTAAACATAGGCTCTTAATGGATGTAACGGTAATTGTGACATTTACAAGGAAGAAAATTTTTTAAAAATTGCAAAGGTATTGAAAAAACCTATCTACGAATAAATTCGTGTTAAATAATTCAGTCAACAAAATTTTGAGGCATGTTACAGTGAATTTTAAATAATTTAAGCAAGAGGCGGTGTGTGATAAAGAAGGACTAGCTACGCAGGCAGGGTGGACCTCCCTTTCTCTTCCTTTTGTTAAAAAGTTCCTTAAGGGCATTAAGTTTATCGGCCAGAGTTTCTACTTTACCAGCTTCTTTACTGTGAAAAATTATGGTTAGTATCTAATTATCGAGCTGTTTACATCCAAAATAAGGAGCAGAGCCCCCAAGCTGGCATTTTGAGGAATCAATCAAGCCCGAATTCAATGCAATCCGTTGCGAATTGAGAGAGAAAAGTTATATTTCCTGAGCATGAAAGACTGTGTCAGTGTGCATAACCGGAAATAACTTTTTTCAATAAACAATGTATTGAATTAAAATTGCAAATGTTACGAACCGCATAACAGAACGGTAACGATTTAATATTATTTAAAAAATCTATATATATATATGTATATATAAGTCCACTCTTAGTTCTTCTGATGCTATCTTTAAATTACACTTTTATTTATATTTTGAACAGTATATCAAAGTTATTGTTGCCGTATTTTATAAATAAATAAGTCAGCCTCTCCTTAAAACTTTTCTTTACTTATTGATACAACAATTCCGTTCAAAAATATGTAGTTTAAGGTAGTTCCCTTGTCATATAACCTCGGGCAAACATGACCGACTGCAGCAGACGTCCGACGAGGCTGTAATATATATCCCACAACGCTACGAAGTATACTTGGTACATAACCGTCAAACTAATTTTTACTCTTTTTCTTCGCATATATCTCGAGAAACCGTCGGATTACCCTTATTTTGCGCAAGGGCATTGGAAAGAAGAAGGATTTTTCTACAAGTATATTATAGTGTGATCTCGGTGCAATTTTAATTCTTTGAGATAAATGCACGCGTAACTCGTTGTCTAATGCTCTTCTATAAGACCCCATGTTCATTATAGAAACTTTAAGTTACAATTTCTCGAGATTTTAGCTGATTGTAAGTATAAACAAAGATATCATTGGATTCGGTGGATTAAAATCTATTTAATGGTATACGTCTTCTTTTGGTGCTTTTCGCAAGGGAGTTACCTTCAGAAACTTTTTCCATTCATCTCCTACTTACTGAAAGTAACATTCAGTTTTGACTTGATATTTTCTTGTCTGTTAAATTCAATCTAGTAATGTAATTCTTTTTTTTTTTTTTTTTCTTTAATTTCCATACGCAGGTGCTTGT
>NW_019379625.1:475941-501070 GCF_000648655.2 Copidosoma floridanum | reverse complement strand
AAAAATAATGATGATGATAATGATGATGATAATGATAATGATGATAATGATGATAATAATAATGATGATGATGTAACGATAATGACGATAATGACGATAATGATAATAATCATGATGATGATAATAATGATTATGATGATAATGTTGATGATGATGATGATAATGATAATGACGATGATGATGATGTTAATAATGACGACAACGACGACAACTACGACGACGACGACGACAACGATAATGATAGAGATGATGATGATGATGATGATAATGATGATGATAATAATGATAATAGTGATTATGATGATGATTATAATGATGATAATAATGATGTTGATGATGTTGATAATGATAACAATGATAATAATAATAATAGTATTAAAATAAAAATAATGATGGAGTTGTACAAATAAATAGAGTGTATTACATTAAAACTCTACTATTTGACGTCTTGCTTCATTTTTTAAAACACACCTACATCATTATAACCGCAATGTAAGCTAACAAAAACGAAAAATGCTTATTTATCCTTTGTCATAGCAATTATTACGCGCGTCAATAACATACAACTTACAAAAAAAAATGTACTAGTACATGATAGCATGAGTACTATAGCTCTACTATCGGTCAGAAGCGTAAACATAGGTGCCACATAAAACGTAAACGAGTATGAGGTAGGCATAGCAAAATAATGTTTTTTATAGACTTTAATAATGTAATACAATTAATCGGAACATATGTCTGACCGTATGAAGAAGGAGTGCGCGTGTAAAAAGCAAAGCACCCACTTACTTATGTATGGTATCATGAAGCAGAGTTTAAATATATAATTTTTTGCTCTGAGCTTGCAGTCCTCAGCCTTAACCAGTGTGTCACACTTAGTACGAGGAGTTATTATGAGAAATAAAAAGTTGTGTGACATAAAGTGTCACTGCTCCTGCGTTGCATTAGATACTCTTGAAATGCTAGCATTGCGTTACGGTATTATTGTACGGTAAGATGATACATTTGCAACTATTTTTGTTATAAATATTTAAATGTTATCAACTCACGCGTTCCTGTTGTTTATTTTTAGAACCCTATCAATTGACATAGAAAAAGCATCTTGCACTGATGTCAAACAGTAGTAAATAAAATAACATTGAATAAAATGTATGAATTTTGGCCTATTTCTCAATTTTGTTAGTTTCAAAAGAAAGTTGGTGATGCAGAGTACTCAAATTTTGACCAAAAAAGTAATTTTTAACTGTATTAACATATGATACATACGTTTATTAAAAGTAACGTAGTGTCCATTTTTTACTTTTGACAGCTCAACATGACTGTTTTTATCCATACCTAAAAATAACAGGCTGGTTATTATTTGTATAATGATACTTATTAAATAAATGTGCCATTTATTAATAAACTTAAAAATCTAGTTTTTGGTCAAGATTTAAGTACTCCACATCATTAACTTTCTTTCGAAAGTAACAAAATTGAGAAATAGGCCAAAATTCATACATTTTATTCAATGTCATTTTATTTACTACTGTTTGAGATTAGTGCAAGATGCTTGTTCAATATCAATTAATGGGATTCTAAAAATAAGTAACAGGAACGCGTGAGTTAATAACATTTAAATATTTATAACAAAAATAATTGCAAATTTTGACTACTCCCACTTAGTGTGTCATTCTGCTTCACGATACCAGACATAAGTGTGTGCTTTGCTTTTTGCACATGCTCTCCTTTTTCATAAGGTTGGACATGTTATCTAATTAATTCTATTTTTAGTTTTTGTTGATGCACAGAAAGAAAGATATAATAAAAATGACTGTACTAGAATGGTAATCTGGTAGTGTTTGGTTATTCAGAGACTTTACTATTGGAACAATAATTTTTAGTATTTAGAACAGTTATTTTTGTTGTAAGTATAGTGATTTTTACTGTTTATACAATAAAAATTACTGTCCGGAATAGTAAAAATTAGGTTGGCCAAAGTAAAAAGTCTCTAGATGGCGAAATGACACCAGATTACCATTCCAGCACAGTAATTTNACTAGTAAACAAATAATAGTGTCATAGATAAGAACTCATAAGACTATTCTTGAAGGAAGTGAATTGAATTCGACATAATTTTCATGTAGTGGTAAGCATCCCGAAGTAGCATTAAGTATACAATTTAGTAGGATTCGAGGTAAGAATAATGTGGTACACCTTAGCTATTTTGTTCAGTTCTGAAAGCAAAATTTAAACAACATAAATTTTTTTTTGTATTTCGCAGACTGAGAGGAATATATAATCAAAATTACTGTGCTAGAGAAGTAATCTGGTAGTGTTTGGTCGTCTAAAGAATTTTTACTAATGGAACAATGATTTTTAGTGTTCAGAACAGTAACTTTCGTACTAAGTATAGTGATTTTTACTATATCTATAGTAGAAATTGCTGTCCAGAATGGTGAAAATTTGGTTGGCCAAAGTAAAAAGTCACTAGACGGAGGAATGACACCAGATTATTATCCTAGCCTAATAATTTTTATTACGTTTTTCTCTCAGTGCACAGTTTTCTATTTGTGTGACACTATCAGTATTATGCCGTCTTGTACTCGAACATTAATATAGTCAAACTAAGCAATATTTACGTTTGACTAGTATCTTATGCCAACATGATATTTAATGCATTAAGGTATTACCTTGACATTTTCTTTTAATACCAGTTAAAAATCATCATGTCTGAGTTTGGTTCTGTTTATATACTAGTAAAAGACAAAATAATGCAATGAAAGTCCAAGGTAGATTGAAGAAGTTTGAAGAGCTAATATTAAAAAAAATATATATATATAATTTTTTTTATTCTATTCGCTACGGGCACGATCTGAAAAAACGATCGCAGCTAATACCTGTGCTAATACGTGAAACTAAACGATATGTTTCTCTTCTGCTAGCAGACTGCTAGACATTACTAACATAAGAAAGCTGTGTTTTTATACATCTACAATATTTCTAAGGATTAAATTTTTACTAAAATTATGAGTAGTAAGTACACATTTTACTCATGTATGTTTATAGATACATCTTGATTAAAATGCAATGAAATATATCTTATACTGTGTATCTTTTAGAGCTATTAGCTGGCGTAACCTGCAAAGATGCAGAAGCTCTGACTTCGAAAACGAAACCAAAAGTTGTATATATAGCACGTATCGCGAGTGTTGCCTTCTGCTATGCGAGGTCAATAGTTCTCGTTTTACCCTGATTGGCGCTGCTTCAAAATTGTGCACGTAGCGAATACGGATTCACGAAAAGAATACAACTTTAAAAGAATATGACGTTTACTTGACTTATCAAGTTTTAATGTCAGCAATATTCTCTTTTACACTTTTCAGTCAAAATAAATATTAAATGTTTTTCATTTGCCTATTAAGGAAGACACTCATTAACTGTACCTGGATACTATGTTGTTTTTTTGTCTCTTCTTCTTCTGAGTCTTTATTAATTAACGAATCTATTCTTCCAACCTGTATCTTACAAGGGTGGTCTACCACAAAATCAGTCTTTGCTATAACCTTTCTTCGTAGATTATCGTAATATTTATATTTATACATTTACGGGATACTTTTTTGTAAGGTTTTCTTATTATGAGTACTTGTATACATGTTTGCTTATGTACAGCATAAACCTTTTGAAAAAAAATCGATCACAGAAATCAGAAATACTTTTTACAATATTGGGCTAGACGTATTACGTACTTGGCCATTTAAAGTTTGCAGGCGTATACGGGATTGGCTCTATACACTCTTATGGAATGAAACTGTACAGCATTTTAATTTCCCATCTGTAACTCACGCTGTCAAAACAATGTACTAGCGGATTGCTCTTCTTTCACTTTTTCGTGCCTTGATTTTTCGATGGAAATGCGTAGAGATTTTGTTTTTGATTTTAGGTTGTTGGAGACTGGTTCCTGTATTCCTGGCATTTCTTATCATTTTGCTATTAGTTTTGAGACAGAAGAGATTTTTCGAAATTCCGTTAGTGTGTCAAGATTTGTGTGAAAATTCTTGATTTTTTTGTAACACAAGAAAAAAATTTCAAATTATGTGGATCAAGCGATTTAAAAAAAAATCAAGCTTAGTTTCGAATACGTACAAATTGTACGATTGGTAAATAGTATACTATAATATAATAAAGTGCGATCAATGGATTATGCACATAAATAACTTGGACAGAAATAGTTGTATTTGTCGTGATACATTTTCTTGAGACAAATAACACTTTAACTCTACGTTTTATTTCATTTTTATATTTTTAAGTAAGAAAGAGCATAAATTTAATAATTGTCTAAAATATCACTTTTATGTACATTTCATATCTACAACAAACTTGTTTTAAACTTTAAAATTAGATTTCGATAACTAGGTATCTGTTCCACTTAACGAAATATTCCATACTTTTGACTGCAACGAAACAGATAAAAATGACATTGTACTTCAGTAATCGTAGAACAGCGTATCACTTCTGGTCCTATATTACTAAGCCAGTTTATAGATATAAGATATAATAATATCATGAGAATAGCGAAAAGACGGTGTCACCACCACTGAATGGTAGTTTTAGTAAGATATTCAGAATTTAATGAAAATCGAGTATTTTTTAGACATCGTTAGTATGTTTTTTATTGTACGCCAAGTAAGATAGTAAGATTAATAAATGGCGGCCTATTGTAAGACTGTTAATTAAAATTTTCGATTGTGTATAAAATATATCATGGGCATAGAATCAACAGCTAACTTTTAAATTTAATTTTTATTTAACAGTTTTACAATAGGCCATTATTATTAAATTTCACGATGAGACTTAGATTGCAAAATTTCAAATTATCGGCATATTCTAGAACTATAATTTAAAATTTTCAATTGTGTACAAAATGTGTCACGGGTATAGAATCGACAACTAACTTTTAATTTTAATTTTTAATTAACAGTTTTATAATAGACCGCCATTTTTTAATTTTACAATAAGACTCAGTGTACAATGAAAAACATACTGTCTATGAAATATTTGATTTTCAATTAATTTGGTTTTTTTTAACATGTATTTTTTTGCATTTAAAATTTTTTTTATGTTTTTCGGCTTGCTCGCTTCTGGAAACAATATAAATAATTTTATAATTTTTTTTTAGTACTTGATCCTCGTGTAATAGTATTAGATAAATAACTTTTGTATTAAATATTTTGTTGCAAAACCGAAACTTTCTGAGATATTTATTAAAAAGTGAAAAAAAAATTTAGTTCGGTATTATTATATTCTACGTAGTTTTCTCCAATTCTTAAGCTGAATATCGTATTGTTATGAAGAACCACCAATTTTCCTGCTTTTTTTGCTCTAATGCCCTGACTTGGAGGCCACCTTCAAAATGATCTCGCTAATGTGCAGAATATTATTTATTCGTAAGTACCTGCGGCCGTAAAGTGGTGAACTACGCAAATGTAATGAACCGTTTTACGGCCACAGAAGTACGAAAAATAGGTTACGCACCACGTTCGGAGGTTAAGAAATAACCTAGATTTCACGTTAACCACCCTTAGCCTCGCCTCGGGCATTTACTCACGTGAAATCTGTAACATTCTTAACCTCGCTCATTAGATGCGTAATATACTAATATGTAAATGTGTTATTGGTTATTAGATGTTTGGCTGAGTTGACATTATGATTATCAGAATGCAGGTAAATAATATCATGTATGTTTTTCAGCTTGGGTACTTTAAGGTCACGTTAACATTTTTAAAGCAAGTACAACCTCAAAACATAGCCAGGCAAGGCAAGAAATCTAGTCTAAAAGCATCTGTAATTTAAATCATACTTTTCGCACGAATTGAAGATGTGCTGAGAAAAAAAAACAACAGTGAAAAACAACACAATATTTAAATGACTTCCGGGTTTTATCAATACACAAATCTCAGAGAAGCTCTCGGTTTCACCGTTAGGCTGCCTTCACATGGAGCACAATTGGGATCGGCCCTTCAGAGACTTCTCTCAAAACTTCGGAACCCCGCCACAATGTGTCAGCGTTGGCCACGATGGTGAAAAGTTTGAGCCCAGTCACGTACTTCAAAGCACATCTCTGCCAGCCTCTGATTTCAGCGCCACCACCGACCATTCAATAAACTAAGGCCGTTGTACACAGTAACACTGCAGACGACTGATTAGTAATTATATACTCTCTTAACCATATCTGTATAGGTAGTAAGCAAAGTAACGTAACTTTGGATACTGCATATTGCTTACTGTCTGCCTTAATTAATAAAATAAAATAGTAACACAAGCGCCAATCCCTACACAACCTAGGGCTTTCACTGGCTGCTTTAATTATTGATAAAATAAAATAATAACACAAGCTCCAATCCCTACACAACCTGGGGCTTTCACTGGCTGCTTTAATTATTGATAAAATAAAATAACAACACAAGCTCCAATCCCCACACAACCCGGGGCTTTCACTGACTGCTTTAATTAATGACAAAATAAAATAACAACACAACCTCCAATCCCCACACAACCTGGGGCTTTCACTGGCTGCTTTAATTATTGATAAAATAAAATAATAACACAACCGCCAATCTTCACATATCGCGGGGCGCTTACTGGTCGGTTACATAACTTACTATGAATAAAATAATAATGCAAGCGCCAATCCCCACACAACCTGGGGCGCTTTCTGGCTGCTCTGTTAATTAACATAATCAATACAATAACTCCAGCACCAATTACGAAACAACCTAGGGCCCTTAAGGGTCACTTTGTTAATTGAAATGATAAATAAAATAATGCAAGCGCCAATCCCCTCGCACTCCGAAACGCTTACTGGCCGATTTGTTTATTAATTGAATAAATAGAATAATTCAAGTGCCAATCACCACATAACCTGGGCCGCGTACCGGCCAATTTGTTTATTAATTGAATAAATGAAATAACACAAGNTTATTCACAGTAAATTAAGTGAGCGAATAGTAAGCACTCCGGGTTGTGTGGGGATTGGCGCTTGTGTTATTACTTTATTTTATCAATAATTAAAGCAGTCAGTAAAAGCACCAGGTTGTGTGGGGATTGGCGCTTGTGTTGTTATTTTATTTTATCAATAATTAAAGCAGCCAGTTAAAGCCCTAGGTTGTGTGGGGATTGGCGCTTGTGTTATTATTTTATTTTATCAATAATTAAAGCAGCCAGTGAAAGCCCTGGGTTGTGTGGGGATTGACGCTTGTGTTATTATTTTATTCTATCAATAATTAAAGCAGCCAGAAAGTGCCCCGGGTTGTGTGGGGATTGGTGCTTGCATTATTATTTTAATCATAGTAAGTTAAGTAAACGACCAGTCAGCGCCCCAGGTTGTGTAGGGATTGGCGCTTGTGTTGTTATTTTATTTTATCATCAATTAAAGCAGCCAGTGAAAGCCCCGGGTTGTGTGGGGATTGGCGCTTGCATTATTATTTTATTTTATCAATAATTAAAGCAGACAGTGAAAGCTCCAGGTTCTGTGGGGATTGGCGCTTGTGTTATTATTTTTTTTTATCATTAATTAAGGCAGACAGCAAGCAATATGCAGTATCCAAAGTTACATTGCTTTGTTTACTACCTATACAGATATAGTTAAAAGAGTATACAATTACTAATCAGTCGTCTGCAGCGTTACTACGTACAACGGCCTTAGTTTATTGATTGGTCGGTGGTGGCGCTGAAATCAGAGGCTGGCAGAGATGTGCTTTGAAGTAAGTGGCTGGGCTCATCCTTTTCACCATCGCGGCCAACGCTGCAATGTGTAATGTGTTTATGTGTAAGAACAGAAAAGCTAATGGCGCTGATAGTCACGAGCCTTCTCTCTCTCTATTTATGAAACTCGCCACTTTATGGAGATTAACCAAGGACAGTGGTGCTAGTGCAATGGAGTCAATCCTAATAGAGAGTGCTGGATAGAACCGTGCATAGCATGCAGCGTCTCTAGTACAGCGTCGAAAAAATAAATCTCGGGTGCCAAAATGTGCAGACGACAGACTACAGCTGAGAGGGAAAACTTTCTGGTGAGGACAGTTTAGAAATTACTTAACAAATATATGTATGGCGTCGTCTGCAGGCTTCGGCACTCAAGCTCCACTAAATGCTCTCAGTGGGCGCTTAGATCGTTTCGCTTACCCCCTCCAACTGCCTGCATCCAGCGAATAGGTCTATTCAGCAGCAGGATAGACTTCACACATTAGCGCATGGAGACGATTCTACCCTGCACGCTCTTTTGCGCGCCATGGGACTGCACCCTTAACGCTATCATATACAAATATAAAAGATACAACTGCATGAATAAAATAGTGTGTGTTTATTCAGTAATTCGATACTAAAATAATTCAACACGATAAAACAAAAATAACTAAGTAATAAACTATCGAAATAATTATGAAAACAACACATAATTTTTACCGCTTAGCCCGGTAAGATTTAGTGTTGGCTCGGTAATAGGATTAGAAGTAGTAAGCTGTCCTACGATTACTAAACTGTACGGTAATTTTTCCGTACTGTGACGGTAAAAATTATAAAATTTTTTTCTCAGACAAAATTAAAAGAAATTTTTTTGTAGCGTGTAGCTTTTTTTTGTTGGTGGTATAAAAAAAAATGTTTCTTGACATGCATTAATTTTTAATATGAAAAATATCAAAAAATTTCACAATGATAAAAGTTGAAGTGACAAAGTAATTTAATAATTTTGAGAACGATTGGTCGTCATTAGAAAAGGTAATTATTATGAAATCGAGCTCTCAGCTCCATTCACTAGGTGGCCAACCCATTAATATCGCTTCTCTAAAAGCATATGGAAATCAATTTATAGTACTGTCCTTTTCTAATCACGACCAATCGTTCTCTAAGTGCCCAGTGGGGGCGCGATTTAGGAATTGCGCTCAAAGCGAATAAGCCGTATCGACCGTTTCGTTTTTTTCTAGGCATGCGTTATTACTACTGCACATAAATCAATTTATGTATCAAACAGTAATAGTAAGAAAAAAATGATTTGAAATAAAAAAATGTAGTCTTTCATATTTGTTACAAAGTTATTAAAAAATAATAATGAATAAATAAATAAAAAATACAGCAGTCGGTAAAACTTTGAAAAATTACTATATTACTTTTGGCTGGATTTTTTTCTGTTCCTGCGGCTGAAAAGGATACGTTGATTTCCTAGCCACTGGAACTAAAAACTTATTACTGATATATAAATCTTTCTTGCCATGCGTATTTGTCGATGAATCGACTTTTTTGTCGTTATTATTTATTATTTAATGAACAGAAAAAATGAGTGGGTAGTCCACGTTTTTTTTCTCCAAAGTATTTTGAAAAAGATAGCTAATTTAACGAATCGTCACGAAGAAAAAATGAAATTCAAATACATAATAGGCTATATGAAATTCAAAGTTTCCATAAAATCTAAGAATACACACATTATCTCGTAAAAATTAACGAATAATGGTATGCTATATTTTCAAAAGAACCTTACCGTTCTTTCAGTAAATTATTATTTTTATCTACTAAACAAAACCTTCTATGATAGCAAAAAAATACGGTAACAACATATTCTCTTAAATTCTTTAAAGATGTAATTTATATATCGCAGGCACTGACCATTGATCAGCTTTTCTAATTGTGCAGAAGTAGATCATATTTTATAATCATTAAAAAACAATCTTTCAATAAAACGTTCAATTGGTATTTGAAAGTAATTTAAGATACACTTAGTAGCTTAATAATGGATATTAGTTCATTTCTATTATAAAACAAAATATAACAAAAATTATTTAAATAATGTACACAAAAACGCAGACATAATAAGCACGCTTTTCATTACAGTATGGTATATTATCGAAAAAAATATCACTCACAATCAAAACATGGAGACAATTGAAAAAATAAAATGGGCATGTACGTAACGTATGTATTAATGTGTGTGTGTTATCTTTCTCTATGTACAGATATGATCTATTTTAACATATTTGTATAATCGTACTCTATGCGACCCATAATACTATATATGTTTACCTCGTGAAACCAGGGCCTAGAACATTAGCATTTATATTTATAAGTTAGTTATCCCTAAGTCTCTTACATACGCTTATCAGTGTTAAATTGTCAGAGGCCTTATGATCAAGTTCGTATAAAACACCATCAATAAGCCCGTATCGCAACACTGTACGATGATGTGGTTTGTCTTGCAAAAACGATTATGTAACAGCAACTCGTCTTGATCGTGACGTAGCCGATTTAGCGGTTCGTTGTCTGATCCATTGTGCTTCTTTGGATGCATGTCGTCGTGGAAGCCCTGCCGACGTAGAAGAGCTGTGGAATCATCTTCAGTTCCTCACCCTGTCATCGTCGTCTTCTTATTGTTCCTTTTTAGCTTATATGGCGCTCGATATCACTACCCTCGAAGGCACTAGAGGTTCCGTAACGTTGTGGTCGCAGCAGTAGCAGCAGAACATCGCAAGCAGCGTCAGAAGCAGCTTGTTCATATTGCGGTAGCCAATCAGTCGCTTCAGCAAAAATGTTGGTTAGCATTGCTACGCGCCGATGGCTCGTGACAATCATACCTGAAACGTGGCAGTAATAAGATTGGTATTCGATTAGATGTACAGTAATTTAGATTCAAAAAAAGTATTTTTTCTCAATCCCTACATGTTTTTATAGTAAACGTAGTTAAATATATATAGAAACGAAATGCGAGCGCGAGACATACAAAGCATTCAGTAGAGACTAAATCCGCTAAATGAAACATGCAAATTGTAAACTAGTCAAAAGACCTTCATGATAATAAAATGTGGTGTTCAGCTTGACAACTTCTTCGTAAACTTCGAGATATATGGAAAATTTTTGCATGGAGTCAAATTTTTTTTAGATCAGATTTAAGCAAGTTAACTAATCGTGTTTAAGAAAACAGATTTTTTTTCTTGGAATTTTCAACTAAGGCTTTTTATATACCGTTTTGTGGGGTCAGCAGTAATTTGAAATATCCACGAACATAGGAAATAGTTAAAGTATTATGATGTTAAAATCCAGTACAGATCTGTAACGCTACTCTACTCTACTCAAGTTTCGTAGGATAATAATTACTGATATTGCGGCAAAGTGGTCCGCATGATTTCGTCCGTTTGCCGCAGTGGATTCAATATAATTATTTACAGTAATAACAATTGTTTATAGAATAAAAGATACTTCAGTGAGACAAAAAAGTGTTATAAGTTTGATTTTATTAAAGTAAGTACAGTAGAAAAATTAAAAATAGTGTCGAAAGAATAAGTAGTTCTAAAACTATTGTGAAAATACTGGAAATAAGGTTGTGCATACGAATAACGTTTCTAAAGCAGATAATAGGCTACGATATGGTTCATTTTTCTTGTTGGACCAAAAACACCAAAATTTGACTCGATACAAATTTCGATGCCTGAGACTCGTTATTAATGCCCGCGTACGTGTGTTTGTCTTTTCGTTATATTTTATGTGAGAGAGAAGGAGAAGAGAACGGCAGGGGAACAAGCAAAAAGAAGAGCGAGTGTGAAAGCGAGAATAATGAGATTAAGTTAATAATTAAAGGCCTTCAAGTAACAACAACATCATAATGGTGAGCGCTGTTGTATGTGTACATTTTAGTGTGGTTCTGTAGGTTAGTAATATATACATATACACACACACACTATCGTTCTTCCCATGCAGGTGGCGCTATTTTAGACTACTATACATAGCCAATACCCGGTATATTACAATTTGTAAATGACACTACAACAACACATTTAACGAATCCAATAATAACTGTTGATCGACAATATATATAAATGTATATTGTCGATCAACAGCTATTATTGGATTCGTTAAATGTGTTGTTATAGTGTCGTTTACAAATTGTAATTTACCGGGTATTGGGTATTTGTAGTCATCTAAAATAGTGCCACCTGCATGGGAAGAACGAGGCGATGCTGGATAATATGATTACATTGCTTGTTATGGGCTGCAAACTTTGTTAATTGTTTTTTGTAGTTTAAATGCATATTTGATACTTAAAGTATCGATTTTTAGTGTCAATAATTTGTTTTAAACAGATAACAACTATTATTTTATAGTAAAAAAAATAAATAAATAAATAAAGTAACAAAAATTGCTTTCTGTTTAAGGTAGCTCCCTTGCAGAAACCAACGCAATGAAATATGTTCCATTCAATAGATTTTGATCTACTGAATCCAACGGTTCCCTTGTATATACCCCAAGGGTCGAACAAAATCTCGAAATATTTCAGCTCAAAGTTGAATTGTTTAACACAAGCTCAAATGGCAGAGCATCAAAATATCAGCTTTACAGGCATTTCTCAACTCACAATAAAAAAACCTGATCAGACAAATTATGATGTCCTTGTAGAAAAATCTCTGTTCTTCTCAATACTGTCATGTAAAATGCTGGTAATCGGGCATTTTCCAAAGACATTTGCCAAGAAAGACGTGAAAATTAGCTTCATGGTTGTAAATGACTGACGGTAGCAGAATACCAACACTGATGTAAGTATATACGTATACATACACAAGTGAAACTCTCCTACTTGACTAGAGCAGTAAACAAGGGAGCTACCTTAATACAAATTCTTAACACTGAAAATCTACACATTAAGTACCATAATGCTTCAAAACTACGAAAAATAATTAACAAAGTTTGCAGCCCATAACAGGCTATATAATCAGAGATGAGTAGAGAGATTGCTAACGCCAATGCTACGATGCGAGACGACTTTTTGTCAGATCGGAGCGCCCCGCCGCAGCCAGCCATCCAACTGGGCGCACATCTTACTACTCGTATCAAACAGCGTGCAACTACGAGAAGAGGAGTGGATTCGCGTGGAAATGATCATATAGGCGCACATTTTGGAGAGACGTGGAAGGGGTATACCGAATGTGTGTCTACGAGGAGAGGAGTGGAGCACAAGAAAACACCGCTCTTAACGCTTTAGTTTAAAAAATAAAATCTTTATTATTCTGCTTCACCGTGATAAGTTATAGTTTATTTTTTTATTCACAAATTAATAATATATTTTGAAAAATTCGTTATGCCTTAGAAACATGCCAAATTTTTTTTTTTTAATATTGATTATTAACTCTTACATTAGATGTTTATAATTTTTTGTGAGTTTTAAAATGTATGAATTATACTTACATTTTCACAAATTTATTTTATTATTATGAAATTGCGCAATGGCCTTGCCAACGAGAAGTATTAACTTACAAAAAAAATGTACAGATTAAGCTCCAGGACTTTGATTTTGTGGTAATAAAGTTGTGTGATAAAAGAAAATAATTTTTCTCAATTATAAATTTTTTGTGAGTTTTAAATATTTACAGCTTTTAAAAACAGCCCTTATCATAGAATATACGGGGATCCCGTGAAAGCAAAACATTTCGAGCGACGGCATAAGCATCGACCAACTTAGCTACCGAAACTTCGACCCTTAGAAATCTAAAAGCCACTTATGTTTATTAATAACCTTCGGAGCTTGTTCTACAGTTCATAACAATTATGGGGAAAAATAATAAACTAGGGATTATAACTGTACTGCCATCCTTAAAAAAATAGCTGAAATTTTTTTTCAAAATAAAAAAAGAGAAAAATAAAGAAAAAAGAGCGGAAGCAAAAATCAGTTAAATATATATAGCATATACTCGGTTGCAGTCAAAAGAGAAAAACTCGTGTCGTGGCTTGCTTCGGCTGTGCGCTGTGATATATAGCTATAGTCAACATTTCCACTCCTCTCCTCGTAGACACACATTCGGTATACCCCTTCCAGCCAAACGGTCTGGCTGCTTGCACCCCACATCCACACCACATCACACATTTTTAATTTTATTGAATTTAATTTATTTTTCTTTAATTAATTCTGAAAAAAAACTCTCCAGTTTGTTTTGAACCCTTGACCTCCAGCACCCAAACCAAGTCTCTTATCTACTCTCCTATGAGCGGTACCGGTAATGAGAAATCGATTACTTCTTGTTATGGTACGGTTTATAACTAATTTTCAATGTAATTATTCATTTACTGTTTGTTAATTAAATTTGTTTAATTATAAATTGCATTGACAAACGTATTATTCATTTAACAAACTAATTTTCTTAGTGAAATGATTTTTCTTTCAACTTAGAAATTAGTATATTATGGCAGAGCAGCTTTCCTATGTATGAATGAATATTTATTCATGATTTACTTTTTAGTTTAACAATAAATAAATATTTTTCAAAAAATTTTTTCAAAATTTTTGAAAATTATCAAACATTTTTTTGTGTACTCTATGAATGAATAAATTGACTTTTTTGCATTTCATTGTTTCACAATTTTTGCTAATAAACGTTACCAATGACTATAATTATAGGTTAACAATCTAAAAATTAATACTGGGTTTGTGCATTTGTCAGTATTGACCAAGTAACAAGACCCGATATTCGAACGACACTGTAGTCTGTATATTGGCCCGATCTTATCATTCCAGCATTGGTCTAACGTTAGAACTATGCTGGCGAGCACTACTGGCAGTAACGGCTGTCAACGTTACACCAGTGTTGGGCCAGACGAGCATTCTTTCATGGGACATACGGTCAATAATGTCCTGTAACCTATAACATAACAAAGACTTACTGTCACTAAACAGATAGTATTTTTCATCATTCCGAAAGATATTTGAAAGAGATATTTAAAAATTTGATAAGTTGATCTAAAATCATCTTTGATACCAAAAAAATGGGAGATTCCTACAGATCATTTAAATGAAATGTTTACGTAATTTTTTTGAAATGTTGCATGTAAAATTGAGATTTTTTTTAATGAAACATTAAAAAAGTATATAGTTAAACGATCTGCAGTTTAAAAAAAATATTTTTTATGCTATTTCGAATATACGTTTGATGTTTGAATAATATCTGTCAAAAAAACCTATGTGTGATGAACGTCCTAAAGAGATATTAATTGGCCTGTAATATTACCTTATTGAAGAAAGCGGTACTACACGATAGTTTTTTTTACCTCTTGTATACAATTAGATTTTGGGTATTAAATAATTACTAGAAATAAGTGCGTGAGCGTATGTGGCAGATGTGATCGTAACGTTAGAGATGTAATCAGTGTAGGTAGAATGAAATTTTTTGAAATCATCAGATGATTCGATGAAAGTGCGTAGTCTTGTACTAGCCAGCTGACATATTGTTTAGGTTGTACTGCGCCATAATATATTGTTTTTAGTCGTTCATTTATGAAACATTACAATAAAAATAGAAACTGCACTCAATTAACATAGGTATAGTCATTCCAACAATACCCATGAAAGAATTGCCAAGACTGACAATACGGCCAAATTACGGTGAAGTACTGACAAACTGATTATTGTATGCCAGGCATTGGTCAATACTCCCACCAATGTCAAAATGATCATATTGGACCGAATTCTCCAAAACTGTATTGGTCCAGGACTGTTAGCCGGGTCTGTCAAATAATAGTAGCTACCAATTATTGGCCATATACTTTGCCGATATTCAGTCAATACTTAGAGAAAAAATAACGATTTCAACCTCAAAAGGTCCTATATGTTATTTATTTTCAACTAAGTATCTGTAGTCTAAGCACACGCTCTGTGCAGGACATAAAAATTCAGTATATAGCATATAATTTAAAGATATTTCAGTGATTTAAATAAATAATTTGATTGAATTCATTACAGTAGGTCTTCAATACGATTGTGCATTGCAATCTTCGTCTTACAACGAAAAGAAAGAAAAGTGAAAAAAATAACCTAACTTTGTTTAAGTAAAACTGGAAAAATGCATTCGTATTCAACACTTATTTACAAAAACATCAGCACAAAAGCGATAAAAAAATATGACAAAAATTAGAGGAAATAGTGCTATCTCTGTTATGAATACCATTTGTGGTGAAAACTTAATCCAGTAATTAATTATCTAGTTACATCGGCTGGCAATACTTAACCAGTACTGCATGAATGCATGGTAAGTTTTGGACCAATATGATCATTTCAACAACTATACAACTACGGATCAGTATTGGCGAGCAGTAATGTCATGGGTGCCAATGTTGGGTCACTGTTGGGCCGTATTGGCTTACTTTCATGGATAATTGCACCACTTTCGTATACAATATCGTTTTACAGAAGGTATATTAATACTCATAACTATATTTGTCTGCCATATGATTTCATAGAAGTATAACGTCGTACTTGGGCACCCAAGTACCCACTTTCCACAGTTTTTTTTCAATTTTTTTTTATTTATATTTTTTTTATCAGCACAATTTTAATAAGATAATTTATGATTATCTTAATAATTCTTAAAGACATTAACGGCCATTAAGTGAAAAATGGGCAAAATCAGGCTGCGGCGAAAATTATTCCATTTCAAGAATTCGCAGACTATAGGGAATAATATGACGATTTGCTGGGCTCCAGCCAACAGTACTTTAAGGAGGTTTGGGAGTATCATTCAGAGAGGCGAAGAACAGGAAGTTCCTCCAGCCCACCCAGATTTACCCCCTCTACCGTGCACCTTATCTCGCACTCGACAAACTTCAAACTGTACGATAGTACTTAGTCTTACTAATATATAAAGCAAAGTCGCTAAAACCGTTGTGATCGCTTACCTCAAAAACTACTGAAGCATTTTGCTGAAATTTTACATACTAGTTCTTGATAATTCTAAGATGGTTCTGGCATAGTTTTTTTCTTGGAAAAGTTAATAACAATAGCGATAAATAAGTTCAAATTTTTGCTAAAATAAGCTAGCTTTGCGCTTTAGTTTAGTAGGATCCGCTATGTCAAATCAAGGTAAAATTAAAGCCACCCACAATCAAAGATAGTGAAGAGTGAATATAAGATGCCCCATTGAGTTGTCGACTATTGTAATCGTTCATCGGCAGTAGGGGTACGTGTACCTATCTCCGTGGCACGTACTGAAAACTCCAACTTAAATGCACCATAAAAAATGGTATACTAAAATTTTTTGGAATATTTTTTTTTTTTAATCTTACATAATCTCTTACGGAATATTTAAAAAAATTTTATGAAGCTAAAACTGCAGTAGAATATTTTTAAAATGAATAAAAACGGTATGCTGGTATTACCGTGGTTGTGTACCTATTACCATGTACGTATTACCGCGGATGTCCCAATCACCGTGTCCGTATTACCGTGGGTGAAGAAAGTTGTATTTGCGGAATATAAAAAAAAAGTACAAATTTCACCCACATTTTCTACATGACTTATTTATTGTTTTAAATCCCACAGTAAAAAATTTAGTCAAAATTACTTATTTTTAAACTAACTTGACAAATCATAGTATCAATGATCTGATTGGTTCAAGCTGATATTGTGAATAGAATCACGTAAAATTGTCTTTAACTAAAATTGAAACACTGTTACTTTGTTGCAGTTTTAGTTACGAATATTGATTATTTTTTAATACATGAGTTAAAGTATTATAGAGTATAAAAATTAATATTGAATTAAGTATCTTGCATATTTACGCAAGTGTTTCGACAAAGAAAAAGTTATTTATGAATGAAGAAAAGACTAATATTTTCATTAATTATTACACTTTTGAGTAATCATTGAATTCAGAAGAGAAGTCTTTTGGAACAAAACAAATTATTTGTTTCTAATGAGGTATAATGTGTAATTTCAGCTGTGTAAATATATTAAGTAAAAATATACTTTTACTACTAACATTTCTTATTTTGAGCAAGTAATCATCAGTTTTTCAAAATCCACGGTAATAGGGCAGGACAAGGAGATAGGTACACTTACCCCTATTCCACGAACAGAGCTGTTAGTTGTGCAGCTGGGCATCCCAGGTACCGATGACACTGCTCTTTCATACTTCTCGTACCTCCCTCATGTACGGTCTCTGTACACAGAGACTCCAAGGATAAGAGTCAAGCTAACCGTAGCTGGCTCTCAATCATCGAAAATAAAAATAAGAAGTAACTGAAAATTTGACCACTGGCCCTTTTTAGGGCCGTTATAATTATTTACGTTCCCTACTTAACTATCAATCTCTTTGGTTGTTTTAAGGGCCATACCTAATTTTAAACTACCTTGCCAACTAATACATTTTTTCTACCATTTTCGGCAACGATTTGTCGACCAAAAGACTATGTAAAGCCGGCCACTATTAAACCAAGTCAGTCATTTAATGGCAGATGTCACAAGCGGAGTTGATCGTCGCAAGGCTGGGAACCCCAGTGACTGACCACCCTATATTACCCTCTCGACTCTAAGCATTCAACCAGGAACCACCTATCCTCTTTAAGGTCTGCCTGGGAGAACCTAAAAGCTATGAAGGAAAAATAAACTGGAGCCAATGGGCAAGTGTAACGAACCAATCTCATCACCTTAGATCACCAAACTAACTGAGTCTGCAAAAAAAGAAGGTGCTTTAGACACCAACGTCTTCGACGTTATACCAAGAGACGTTGGGAAAGATCTTCACAACTAGTTCCAAAGCTTCAAACGTTGTAGTTTTCCTCCCGATCAGTCTGGTACTACAATAACAGTCCACAGAAGATCACCCTGAGGTATAGAGGCAATCTCGTTTGCTGGAAACTTCAGTCTAAAAAGAGTTTACTTTAGAAGCTCACCGGTATTTTTCAGGGTCATCGGACGTTGAACTACCTTGACAACAAATATTTTAAAACCTAATAAATTTGAAAAAAATAGTCTTTAGAGCTCACAAACGTCTTAACTATGCCAAAAGTCGCAAGAAGTCAAATACTTATATTTAAAATAATATTATTTGCCGTATAATTTTATAAAAGTATAATTTCTTACTTGAGTACCCAAACACCCACTGTCCACTGGTTTTAATTACATATTTTATGTGAGTTTTAAATCATAATAGAGTGGACGAAAAACAGCCTTTGGGGCTTACAAAAGTCTCAACCATACTAAAAGTCGTAAGAGGGTGAATTAAAAGAAAAACGTTATGTGCATCTAATGAATACAATTTTGGGCGTCAAGAAACTGACGCAGAACATGTATCGAGATTGAAACAGCAGCGTTAAAATTGACAATTAAAGAATCCATTGCGTGAGAGATCAGCTTTTTAATCAGTACCCTCACAGTAATCTCTTAAATCTTCCAGATTTTTCAATAGGTAGAATATATATTTGTATTTTTTTCGTAATAAAAAATGTAGATATGAATATCCAGGACTTTGTTGCTCTGATAATAAAGTTGTGAGATAGTAGAAAAAAAATTTTTTTTTAATAATATATATTTTTTGGGAGATTTAAATATTGAGAGCTTTAAAAAATAGCCCTGTTCATAGATTATACGGGAGAGACTACAAATTAACGGCCTCTTAGGGCCAACGATTATATTATGGCATAAGGAATGCTCGGTACTTTTTAGCATAATTGTATTTTTTACACTTTTTACAGCTTTTTACTTGACCAAATAAACTGTATGGATTTCGAACAAATATGTTTTTAATAAGAAGCTATTTGTTCTAAGAAGTGTCAGAAATAGATGTAAAATTTTTAACTGAAAACGTTTCACATTACATGTCAACACACTACGGTGTTCTATTTAGTGAGTCTCGGGTGAAGCTGAGATGGAGGGGGGGGGGTGCTAGTTGATTATATTTGAAAAATGTATGGCAAGGCTTGATTTTTTTTGTGAAGCATCTTTCTTTTGTACTCAGGTATCTACAACAAGGTTTTTTTTGTTCTAACACTTATAATGCACCTTCATTTCAATTGAAAGACAACTTAAACTTGTTCTCTCTTAAGAGACTGTATTAAACTGTTAATATTGTAAAATTATTCTCTCTAAAGTTTTCCAGCTAAAAAATCTGAAAAATTGATGTGCACTCCTTATATGATTAAATACAACATACATTTGTTCGGCACTGTTCAACATTTCAAATTTTTCTCCCAAACCTCCCTAAGCATTTACATCTAACTTATTGTAGTGGTGTTACACTTTTTGCATTAAAAATGGTACAATTGGCTCAGTATTCATCCAAAATATTTGAATCAGCGAAATTTTTAATAGAGGTGTGACTATTTAGTAGAAAATACGAAAAAATTTGCAAAAATACGGGCTCGACGTGCCATTCCACTGAAAAAAATATTTTCTATAACGTCGGCCAATGAATCATCTAACCACGTTCTGATTCACATCTTTTAAAAATGGTTTATGAGCAACACTGTTTTAAAAACTAATCTGTTCCAAAGCTTGAGAGCTTTTCGTATTAGTTTATCATTAATAACTTACTTCGCTGTACGTTTTTGCAACAGGAGCTAATATGACAATCTGTATTTTTTCATACATATTAAGAACAGATACGAAAAGAGAAGTAAGTTATTATTGATAAACTAATGCAAAAAGTATCCAAAACAGTGTTGTTCATCAACCATTTTCAAAAGAAGCTTATCAAAACGTATTCGATGATATATCAGCCAATTGTATAATAAGCATTTTCATCCGTGGTAAGGCACGTCAAGCCCGTATGTTTGTAAATTTTGAATATATATATATATATTCTAGAGCCATTTCTAAGAATAATGCCCAATAGGTTTTGCATTGCTGTGTTACTTTGCATGTATATGCTATCGTCATTAACATATTAAAAAACCGCCTCAAGATTTAATCGTTACATTAATCGCTTACACAGCAATGGAGACCTTATTTTACGTGGCTTCCGAACCATCGAATCACAGTTGTAATACGCACATGAGAAAGTAAGTAAGTGAGTAAGGGCCAGGTCTTAAACTCAGAAGCCTGTGTTACCAAACTCCCGAGGTATAAGAACCACAACCTAAACCATTGTGCTATCGTGGCTGCTTCGTATATACTTGAAGTATTGTTGGCTATAGCCCAGCGAATCATTATAGTATTCGCTATAGCGGCCTCTAAGGTAAAAAGGACCCAGTACTCGACCAGTATTCAGAGCAATGACGCGTAACTTTAGTGTCGAGGAAGAAACTGGATAACGCTTGGTATTTAAGTTCTAAAGGCAGTTTGAAAACTTTTTTGTCATTGCACCCTAACCTCAAAATAGGAGGGATCGGAGATAGAGGGGGGGTGTTAAAACGTGAAAAAAATCGTCAAGTAACTGAACGAAAATATGATAGCATTTTAGTACACCTACCAACTAATGCTCCAAAAAATCGTCATCGGAAATCTACGGGTAATTAGCGTGTACCGATTTTTTTTACAATCGAAAAAAAAATTGCGACGAAACCGATCGGAACTTGATGGAAAATTCATTGCTGTTTTTGTAAATAACACAACAAATACTGTAATCGTTTCTGCTGGACAGTTTATGATAAATTTGAGCTCAAAGTTCGATTTTTCACGTCATTTTCATTACAAATCGATAAAAAATTGTTTATATTATTAAAAACGGATGACGATTTTTAAACATGTTCTTGGGAGGTCTAACTATAACATGTATCAATGTTAACCGTTTTTATTATGTTTAACCTCATTTTCCAACCTCTATAGGCAGTAACATTATTAAACGCCTTTGGTATCCTTTCAGAACCGCTTCTTACCTCGTTTTCACGCTTAATATTCACGAAAATAGATAAGTTACAGTAAAATTGTCAGTTTTAGCAGTACCCAGCTGATATGGTTGATGAGTTTTACTCAAGAGCCATTGTCAAACGCTGTAATAAAATCAACTCGTGGTTTAAAGTCGAGGTTTCCCGCACGGGGATTGTTTAGTTGAAAACGACTTAAACATACGGGCCACCACGTGAGCGGCGGAGAAGGAAACCTCGCAGCACGGACATGTATCGCAGCACTCCGAGCGCCCGGTAAAGGATTCGTTCCATGCTCGTGTTTATTCGTATTCAGTTGGTATTGTTTCACATTATTGTCCTGTATCGTACGCTAATTGGTGGACGTCATTCGAGAGACGCAAGACAAATCGAGGGGAGAGGGGTTGGTGCCGCCAATGGCCGAGACGTAAAAATTAAGAGCGCGGTCATTCCGATGCTACAGTTTATATCGAACGATTTACAGTTTTTTCACTGCAATCTTGAGTACTTGCTGGCTTTTTCGGATTTCTTTGTTTCGTCGTGCGAAGCGAGTCTTTATATAGTTTGCATACCATGTTCACGTGTTTAATATCACGCGTTCATATCCTTTATTCAGTATCCTCAGTGTCCGTTCTTTTCTTATCGACGTGCTGCGAGCAAACACGGCGAAAATCCGCGTCAGCGGAATCGTGTTACGGTGATCGAAAGCAAGAACAGTGCGGACGCGCACTTCACTCATCCTTCACACATACACACACACAGAGTCTTTTTCACACCAGGAAGTTGTTTGTATCTCAAAATTGCATATTCGTTTTGTATCGGTTTTTCGTTCGTCCAGGGGGTTTTCTCTTCAGAGTTTTCTTCTTTGGGTCACAAATATATCTTCGTTGTGGCTCATAAACAGCGTCTTTTTTATCTCACCTGATGTCATCCCTTCCTCCGTCATACGATAAAGACAGTGAATTACATGAATCTCAAGTCAAGTGAATTTGATTCTTTCTTGAAACACGCGAGAAATTTAGTGTCTAAATAGTTTATTTGTAAATTTGTGTACCAGTCCTAGTTAAAATTAACTTTTGATCTTAACGTAACTCCTTGGTTTTTATTAAATAGCTCATTTATATCGCAATTTCCCTCATATCCGTTAAAGTAAAAAGTCAGTCGGCGACGTCACATAGACGCAGTCGACAGGGCAGCAGAGGGCTGTATTCTGCTAAACAGAGATCTTCCATAGCGTGTATCTTTGAAAGAAACACTGTCAAATAAGATTTTAGCAGTGCCCAGCTGATTTGGTTAATGAGCTTGACTCAAAAATCATTGTCAAAGTTTATCGGGCAAAGATCTTCGATAGCTCGTAACTTTGCGATTAACACTGTAATAAAATCGACTCGTGGTTTAAAGTCAAGGTTGTCGAAGATTCTTGCGTGGGAAACTTTGACTGAAAAGTTTGACCACAGGTTGACTTTATTGGAGATATCAAGTAGATAATGCTGAAAATCTGCATGAACTAATTTTATTTAGCAGCGATTATCTCAAAGTAAAACGTTGTAGAATATCTCCTTACATGAAACTTTGACGATGGGCCTCAAGTATAGCTTATTAAAAATATTAGGTAGACACGGCTGAAAACCCGCTAAAACTGGTTTAATCAGACATTTATTATCGCACAAGTATAAATAAAGTATAAATAAATATCTGGTTGCATGACTGGAAAATTGTCTGGCTAAATGTCTGAACTTGTACAGTTAATAAGCAGAACTATAAGGTCTTACCTCTTATTTCAATCCGCATATTGAATTTAAAAAATAATTGTGTTTATTCAACGGTAAAAAATATATCATCGAACAGTTTGCCAGACCTTGGACTTCAAACTTTGTCATTTGTTTTTTTTTACAGGTTACGAACGCAGTGGAATTGTACCTAGTGATGATATAGTTATTCTTCGTAGCCAAGAAAAACTTTCCGCGATAATTGACACAAGTTTTTAGGCACTTTAAAATGTGTGTTGGAAATGTGAAACAATTTTCTTACCTTGTACGCGTATGATCAGAGTTTGTCACATAAGTATGCCCATATGCATATGAGCCAGCGTGACTGACTTAGACGATGCCTTGAGAACGTATAGGTACTCATACATAATTAAAATGCAGTCATAAAATGTTCCGTATTCATGTTAATGATGATGCTCTTTCTCCTTGAATCATTAAAGCCAGATTTTAAGGCTGTTTTCAACCTGTGCCGACTTTTAATTTTCTTACTTTTTGGCCTTCACACTGCGAACACTGCGATTGGATATTTTAACTGCAGGTTCACGTTATAACTTAAGAGTTTGTTGATCTTTGGAACCAATCAAAAGTTATTATTCCAGATATCACACCTCATAAGCCGAAGATTAATAGCACTACATATAATTCAGTTGTTAAACTGTAATAATCAGAAAATCAATTTGCAGTGCTCATTTCGCTAAGAGACTGGCTTGAAGTACTGCTGAAGCTATGGCTTAAAGTATGGCTTAATGTCTGGCTACATGTATCGGTAAAAGTATGGCTCGAAGTATGGGTAAATGTATAGCTAAAAGTACGGCTTAAACTATGGCTATAAAAGTATACCGAAGAGTATGGCTAAAAAAACAGCTCCAAGTATGGCACGATGTCTGGCTAAATGTATGGCTTCAAGTATAGCTCAAAGTATGACACAATGTCTGGCTCGATAGTGGCTGCATGTATGGCTAAACGTATGGCTCAAAATATGGCTAAATGTATGGCTTAACGTATGGCTTGAAGTATAAAACAAAGTATGGCTCAATTTGTGGCTATGTTTACGGCTACAAGTATGGCTAAATGTCTGGCTACATGACTGACATATTTTCCGGCTAAATGTATCGACTTATACAGTTAATATACAGAATAATATGATATTTTCTCTAAACTTAATCAATACAGCACATTTGAAAAATAATTGTATTTATTCAGTGGTAAAAAATATACAATTGAACCCGATACTGGACCCCAGACTTCCAACTTTGTCATTTGTTTTTTCTGGTATAGGTTAAAAACACAGTAAAGTTGTACATTATGATAATATTATTATTTTTCGTAACCAAGAAACACTTTTCATTCTGATTTACGTACATTTTTTGGCTCTAAAGCTGTCTTCGCACGGGAAACTTTGACTTGAAAAATAGAGTCAAACATACAGGGGTATAGGCTAAGTGCTGCTGAAAATCAGCAACAGTGCCGGATTATAGGGTAGGCAAAGTAGGCACTGCCTATGGGCCCCCACCAATAAAAGGCCCCCACCAACCGCCACCAACGACAAAAGAAAAAATTTTTTTAAATTAAATAAATAAAATATATGACCATGAGTAAGCGACTCAACCCCAACAGTAACAACTAGTAGAAATCACAGGCGAGCGACGGAACCCCACCAATTAGTTAGAGAATCTTAAAGTACAAGCGAGTATTTTGTCCAAAGCTTTGTTCTGTGTGTACTTTATTTAATTGATAAAATTAATGAATTAAATTTTTGTAAATTATTTTTATAAATT
>NW_019379625.1:465794-475920 GCF_000648655.2 Copidosoma floridanum | reverse complement strand
TAAATCAATTTAATTTATAAAAATAATAAATACAAGTGATGTATTATTAAAATTTTTTTTAGTGATTCATAGAAAACAGTACTACAAAAATTTAACGACTCAATTATATTATTTTATAAATAAATTATTCATCTAAAATACTTAAGAATGTAGATAAAATAATGTATAAACGTAAAATGCGCTCTTCTGATTTTTTTACATGGTTTTTGTTAACGCATAACATAAATGTGACAAGATAATAATAATACTTTATATTGTCTGATTTATCTGATTGAAAGCGATAAGTATTTCAAACAAGATTAAACTTGTAGGTATCATAGTTAGATACATTTTTGGTTTTAAGATATATTTTCCGCGGAAATTTAAAGGAGTGGCATCACTACCTTACCGATCTTAGGTAACGTATCGATAGAATTAGATCTTCTTGTTGTAGTAAAGCATTGAAAAGTGATCCCTGCAGAAGTTTTCTCCAGTACTTTCTCTCAGAGATTCTTTTTCTCACGTTGTACTTACCTACAGTTTTTATTTCTGTACAAGTTTTGTTTTTGTCCCTTGTCCGTACAAGTTACAAGTTCTATTACTAGAAAAACTGTAAAAAGTATATAATTTTACGTACAAAAATTTAACAATGATTTAATTTGTTTCATAAACAAAATAACCTCGAAATTATAATTGCCAATAATGAATTACTTTAAAAAAGCACGTAATATTTAATTTTCTAAGACGTAAGTTTTTCATTAAAAGTTTTTTTCGTTTGATACATCATATCATATTTATTAATCAAGTGTTTTAAATTAAAATTCAGCCTAAACACAGAAGAATCATGTGTGATAGATCAATCGATCGTCATAAATCAAAGCGTATTTACAAATCTGGTCACGAAAAGTTGAAAGAAAAACAAAAAAAACAAAAAAAACAAGACGATGTCATATCACGAACACCCAAAATGACAAGTTTTTTTTCCACTCAAGAAAGAAGCATAGAACTCGATGAAGTACAAGTGGGTTCTTCAAGCACCAGTAAAGAGGTAAATAGAAGAAAAAAAAACAAATATATAGGGAATTTGTAACAAGTTGTCTTAACTTTTTTGGAAAAATCAATTTACTTCATGAAAACATCGGCCTAAGCTTAAGCCGTAGCTCAGTCTGATTTTTCGTTCTTGTAAAAGATGTGTTGGGGGACTGCTTTAGGGTGAACTAACAAGCATTTTTTGTATTGACTTCAAGAAAATCCGAGCAATTTGACTTAATTCCAGTTAAATCTAGTCGAGTCAGCCGATCATTATCTTTTTTTTTCACGGGTATTTTAAAGTTTATTTTTAGACGAAGACGATTCATCAAAATCTTGCATTTACCATTTCATTGCAATTAATTAAAATAAAATGAAAATAATGAAAAAGCTTTTTCTAACCGACGTATTGTTTCTACCTGTTATTAGCTCAACATAAAAAAACGACCAGCTGACTGAACTAAAATTAATTGGAATCGCTCAGAACTGCTTGGAGTTGCGACTTAAAGAACGCGCGATATTGCGCCGCAGGAGCTGTTTCGAGCTGTTCGGGTTCGGCTCAAAACGGTCTCCGAACAACCTAATGATTGTGTCGTTTCATTGTCAACTCGTCCAAGTTAATTCATTATAATTCAATAACGATTTTTTTTTATTCATTAAAAAAATTGATGAACTTTTACAAAGTGACTCAACTTATTTAACCTATCACCCCTATACAGCACAATAGCACATATTTTTAATACCTTACTCGAAAATATTAAACGTTGTAACGTTTGTCATTTAACCTGACAATATTATCCTTAGTACAAAATTCACATCCAATTTTTAATTTTTTGGGCTCATTGTCTTCCTTTAATGAATTCATTAGGAGTCACCAGGGGAAGTTTTTGCAACATTTTCCCTGGTGACTCCCCATGAATTTATTAAAGGAAGATGAGGCCAAAAAATTGAAAATTAAATGTGAATTAAAAAAGTTTCAGGTAATTTGTTGAATTTTTCCTGAAGTTTATCAGAAAAATTGAAGAATAAAATCTTATCCACAAAATCGCATAATTTTCAGTACCAATCATATTATTGTCAGGTGAAATTAAGGTTTTTATAATTTTTAATACAAATTTAATTTTCTAATAAAATATTAAAAATATGTACGTATAATAAAATGTAGATACAAATATATAGGAATGATAGACTGCCTTAAAAAATGTCACGCTGACACGCTTGATCTTTTCAGACTTTTATTCATCGATCGTTTTCCTGAAACTGTTATATTCTAGTTTTGCCATGAATTTCCGAAAAAAATGAAATATTTAAACAATACCCTCTAGTAGTCTTTCAATTTAATTATTGATTATAATTACTTTTCAAATATACTTTTAAGGTCCAACTAGAAGTGATAGAAAACGATCAAACAGAGAAAGAACAAGAGGAAACAAATCTGTTTGATAGTGAGAACAATGAGTTCAGTGGAAATAAGAGAGAAAGAAACAGTCGTCAACAACCATCGAAAGTGACACCAAATAGCTTTGAAGTGCTTCAAAATTATGAGAATATAGTTAAAGCCGACCGCGACGCTACAATCGATTTATCAAAGTTTGATTTAGATATCTCTGAGTGGCATGAACACAATATAAGTGAATTGATTGATCATTGGATAAAAAAAGGAAGCTCCGAAATTCAATACAACAACTCAGACTTATTAAATCGTAAGTCATTTATACAAAAAGACATACATAGTTCTATAAAATGCACTTTGTCAATGTTTGAGAGAAATATTAAGAACGGAGACTCAATTAAAAGGACATGGTTATGTTTCTCTCCTGTAACCAGAAAATTATATTGTTTCCACTGCATACTTTTTAATTTAACGCAATCACAGTTTACTCGTGAAGGGTATTGTGATTGGAAAAATGCCCACCATCGCCTACATGAGCATGAAAAATCACAAGCTCATTTAGACGCAGTTTATGCATTTACAATGAGAGCTTCTTCTCTTGATTTGATACGTGACGATTTAAAAAAACAGATAGAAAATGAAAAAAATTATTGGCGTCGAGTTTTAAAAAGAGTTATTGACGTAATTATTTTTTTAGCCGAGCGAAATCTTTCTTTTCGAGGAGAAAGTAAAGTTATAGGTATGCCTAATAACGGAAACTTTTTAGGTATTATTGAACTACTTGCTAAGTATGACGATTTTTTATCAGCTCATTTACAAAAGCTCGCCAACTGCGGGAAAGGAAAAGTAAATTATTTGTCTTCGACGATTTGTAACGAGTTGATAGAAATTATTAATGAAAAATTAATAAAAGAAATTGTTACTAGTATAAAAAAATCTAAATACTTTTCGATTTCAGTTGATTCAACAACAGACGCAGGTATTACTGACCAATTATGTTTAACTATTCGTTACATTGAAAACGACGAGCCAGTGGAAAGGTTTCTAATATTTTTGCAAAATAAGGGCCACAAAGCTATAAATATGTTCGATGCTATCAAGACATTTTTAAACTCTCATAATTTAGATTTACAAAATTGTCGTGGACAGTCGTACGACAACGCATCTGTTATGAGCGGACAGTAAAATGGTTTACAAGCGTTGGTAAATCGTGAAAATTAATTAGCTATGTGGATAACTTGTTTTGCTCATTCTTCGAATTTAATCGGTACAGCTGCTATGACGTGTTGTTTAGAGACAACTAAATTTTTTAATATTTTGGAAAGTATTTAAACTTTTTTTATGGACTCTTCCGACCGCTATCATATTTTATCTGAAAAATTAAAAAAAAGTTCAAAAGGTAAAGATCGAGTGCTAATTCCTAAAAGAGTGAGTACGACAAGATGGGAATCTCGAGCTGAAGCAGTACGATCGCTTTCTAAGGGTTTTGATGCATACAGGACTATTTTACAAGAACTCTTACAGGATAACGTTGAAGCGAAGGGATTGTATAAATATCTTACGAGATTAGAAACTAGCATATATGTCTTTTTTTGGAATGATATTCTGGAGCGAGTTCAAGCGACTAGTCACAAGTTACAAAGCTGTGATACAGATTTAAACACGTTCATAGCTTTTTTAAAATCTTTGAAATCTTTTATAGAATCCTCAAGAGACAATTTCGATAATTACGAAGAATTAAGAAAAAAAATGTCTTAAAATAATGAGTATGAGTCAAAATAAAAAAGAGTACGCAAACAAAACGTAAGAAAAAGTCCTCTTGATTACAGAAGATCTGAAGGCATTTAGTTAGGTGGTTCAGAACAATTTAGAGTTAAGTCTTACATTCCTGTTATTGATCAAATACTTGCATCATTAAATCAAAGAATTTATGCTTATAAAGATGTTGACAACAAGTTCGGTTTATTAAGAAGGCTTCAAAATCTTTCTACTGAAAAAATTCAAGTGCATGCTATGGAATTAGTAGAGTTCTATGAAAATGACTTAGATAGTAACTTAGCGAATGAACTAGTACAATTCAAAGAATTTTCTAAAGATTTTATTAATGATTCCGACGAAAATAGTAAAGACAAAATCAGTTATGAACTTAAATTGTTCAAATTAATCGCTGAAAAAGAATTGATAGGTATTTTTTCTAATGTGTATACTCTATTAAAAATATATCTTGTTTTGATGACAACGAATTGCACTGGAGAAAGATCTTTCTCAAAACTCAAGCTGATTAAGAGTTGTTTACGATCATCCATTAATCAAGATCAACTTAATAACCTGTCACTTATGAGTATTGAGTCTGATTTATTAAAAGCAATAAGTTATGATGATATCATAGAAGAATTCGCTGAAAGAAAATCACAAAAGATATTATTATAAATAAAACATAATTTTCAAACAAAAATATAAATTACTTTTTTAATAAATGTAAATATGGTAAATCCTCAAGTAAATATTAAAATATATTTCATACAAAATTCCCAGTTTTTTAATTTTGCTTCACAAAAGCCCCATAGCCATTATGTAAAAAAAATGTATATCAATTTTGTTTATCAATTTAAATAAATATTTGTTAATTTTTAAAATATAGTCGTATGTAATAAAATAGTTTGAAAATTGCTCCCCTTACATAGGCCCCCACCAAAAATTTGCCTAGGGCCTCTCCGCTTACCAATCCGGCATTGATCAGCAATAACTGATTTTATGAGCGTGAGATTACATCAAGTCTGGCAGCCTGCAGACTGGCAGACTCACTTTCATTTTAGCCAACTAGACTGAGAGAGAGATCCAATCACGTAGTCACATACAACTCTCTCGAACCTCTCTCTCACTCTAGTGAGCTGTAATGGAAGCGAGTCTGACAGACTCCATGTAATCTCACCCTAAGGCAGTGATTGTTGCAAAAAAAATACACTATCAATGATCCCTGCGCAGGAGACTTTGACAATGATCCTTGAGCTCTGCTGATGGAACAGGTGTTATCTGACATTTTTTTCTGCAAAGAAAAAAGTATGAAAAAAGTTATAAAAAGTTGCTGCATAGGAAACTTTGACGATCATTCCAGCTTACGGCAGATATCAGCTGATAAATGATAACAATATTATCAGACATCGTTTCTCGAAAAAAAAAACACGCTATTAAAGATTCTCTTACGGGAAACCTTGACTAAAAATCACGAGTCAATTTTATTATAATGTTTATTGCAAAGTAACGAGCTATCGAAGATGTTTGACCGAGTAACTTTGACAATGGGTCTTGAGTGAAACTCATCAACCACATCAGCTGGGCACTGCTAAAAATCTTATTTGACAGTGTTTCTTGTAAAGATACACACTATTAAAGATCCCCGCGCGGGAAACCTCGACTTCAAACCACGAGTCGATCTCATTACAGTGTTTGTTTAATTAAATCGTGGAACTAAATGCACATTAATTATATGCAAGGAATTTTGGTTTCAATACATTATTTTTTAATTCTACCATACTCTTAACATTCCCAAATTCATTTCAATTCATGTTTTAAAAAATTATATAGGTTCAACTATTTTTTTAGGTTTTCAGTACAGCTTTAACCACTAATTTATTAATTTTACACATCCCAACTGCTGTGAACTGTCAGACAAGCTCTGGAAGATATCCATGAACATATGTGAATTCAAAAGAAGTTTCATGTGTACTTCTGATAGCTCAAATAGGTAAGGCTTATAACACTTCGTGGATTGTTTTGCACTTAAGGATTCAAATCCACATTATCGTATTTTTTTTNTTTTTTTAATTTTAATTTATCATTTTGTTTTTTCAGAGTAGAAGTCAAGAAAGAGCCTTTTGAGATTTTCGGGCAGAAGAAAGTCTTCTTAAATTAAAAGAAAAAGCCTTTTTGTACAGAGGTACACTTGCACTGAGGTGTATTAAGCCGGCGTCGATTGGTACAATTAAGCCCAACAAAACGTCGCTCAAGATTATTCACCAACATTTTTGAGTTCTTATTTGCTCCTCGCCCAGCTCTCGGTTGGTCATGTACCTCTGTACAAATCCACACATTTATTCTATACTGGAGAGCAAAACGAGAAGTTTATTAAAAAGACGTAAACGCCTATTTAACCAATTTTTTTTTTTTTATTTTGTGGTAGNAATCCACACATTTATTCTATACTGGAGAGCAAAACGAGAAGTTTATTAAAAAGACGTAAACGCCTATTTAACCAATTTTTTTTTTTTTATTTTGTGGTAGAAATGTGTATATTTTTATAGATCAATTACTGAAGCATTAATTTACAACATTATCGTCAATTACTAGATATTACAGGGTGCTCATTGGCCAATGATTGAATTAATCAAGCATTAATTAATAACACAAGTGCAAAATATCAGGTACCATTGACTGCTTACTGACTAATAAAATTGTGGTGGCCAGTAAATACCCCATATTAATTGGTGATAAGCGCTTCTGTTATCAAGTAATGCTTTATTAATCATTTAGTTGCTCAGTAAGAGCCCCATCACACCTAATGATTTACAATAATGTTATGATTTAATGCTTTATTTATACATATACATATACATATATGTTTATCAAGAAGTTACTTATACAGACAATCACATGAATGTTATGATGAGGACAAAAGTGAAATTATGTAGACGTTTGCATAATTCTACCATGTTACAGTATATATGTTAGAAGCACGTGAAGTCCACATAAGTCACTATTTATAAACACACACACACACACCCACACATATATGTATATACACATAAATGTAGTACCAATGTAAAATTGGAGAAACAAAAATTAAAGGCTCTTGTCTATACTTAGTTTAAAAAGATTTTTTCTTACCTATTACTCTGAAAAAACTCTCTATGATACTAACCTGACGAATCATTAAGAGTCAGGAATTGTAAGAACCAAGAAAAATTTTTTAACTACAAATTCATGTATGAATGAAAACCAAGCCTGAGTCTATTTCTGCTAGCAACAACTTCGATTAAGAGTTAAGAAAGATGTCGAGATATTACATTTTCTTAAGAAATTTCTAAAAAAAGCATATTAAAACTTCAAAGAGTCTAGCCTCACCGTTTTTGATAAATAAAATCGCTAAGTTGGACACTTATACACATGCTTTTATGAAGGACTTTTTCTTAAGAATCTTTTTAAAAATTATTATGTTAGGTTTATTATAGTTGAAATAAGTATGCTAAAATTGGGAAGCCTAGCTTCACCGTTTTTGAAATATAACAGTTTAAAGTCCAGTTACAACGTTACTAGAATACCTATGCAGTAGTACAGTCTCAGACGAAAGTAAGGCCAATTTGTTGTTCTAACGTTTGTGTTTACTTTCCGGGACATTTTTCTGTTCTATAGATCTAATTTTCAAATTATTTACCTGTTTTGTTAAGAATAATCACATCAAAGACATTTTTAATAGGAAAATTCAATTTTGAAATTTACTGTACCACGACAACCCCCTTGAAATAGTATCAACATATACATTTTAAGTGCAAAATCTATAAGAAATCTACAGTTTTTTGAAAAAATCGACCTATTATTTATCCAAGTTTTCCATTTTTTTCTTAAAACCGTAAAGTATTCAAACTATTGTTTCCTGTATGTAAGTGCATACTTCTTTATGATAAATTAATTAAGCTACGCTTCTCAAAAATTAGTATGTAGAACTTTAAAAAAGGCATTTTCAAAATTTTAAAGTTAAGCTACTCGTCGTGAGAGTTTCGCGAGCTTTTTAAGGACGTTCGGTAGAGATAGCGGGGGGAACCACTTGCGGGGTAAGGAGAAAGTAGCAATGAGTGAAGACTTGGCATCGCCGCACGGATCTCCAATGTGTGAGTGTTCATGTACACACATATGGACACACATCAGGTGGTGTGCACTCTGCAGTGTCTGCACTGTCTGCTGCGTCGGTTACGGCAGCGTACGTGTATATTTGTAATGTATTTGTGCTAAAGATGTAACTATTTGATTTTTATTTGTTAAAACAATGTAATAAAAATAAGTAAATAATTAAAAAGACTTGTGACCGATACATGTACATGCAATTATATTCGTAGCTAATATAAATAAAATTCTTGAATACTTATGTGACTTGAAAAGTCTCATTGAAAGTGATATGTTAAAGAATTAGGACAGACTCTAGCCTCTGCGAGTACTACAAGCATGAGATTTTGTTATCTTGTGTAAAAAAATTGTATTGTACAAAAATTACAAATTAATAATTATAATAAGGAAAATAAATATGTGTTATTATAATACATTGTTTTGTTATGGGTACGGGTGGAATCTGTGTACATACACTCACACACATATGTAAGCTTATATTTTATACAAAAATACATAAATATCTACCATAATATTCAAATATTTATTGATTTACGTCCTGAAACATTTTTAATTTCCCGCTTCTTGCGACGTTGCCGTTGCGTTTTTGTCGAACTATTATTTAATTTTTTTATTCATAAACTAATAAGACAATCGTCGTGAAACTTAGTTTACATTTAATTTATAACATTATCTGTGACGTATAAAAAAATTGGAGACATTCATCGCGCCAATTTTTTTAAAACTGAGTTTTTATAAGTTTCCCCATAAGTGACCGTGTTAAAATGACTGAACTTTGAAATTTAGTATCTCGGGAACGAAACAGACGAACCTATTGCAATTGTAACAGCTTCATTGTAACAACAATAAAAATATCTGGTTAAAATTTAAAAAAGATTCATCACAGGGATTAAAAAAAAAATTAGCTGCCTTGCGTTGTATGGCTAGAGGTATTTTTTGATGGTCTATCTTATCAATAAACAATCGAATTAATTTATACAAATCATTGTGTGTTGCACAAAATGTAAAATTAATTAACCGATTGCGAGAATTCAAAGTACACCTTAAATTGTGAAATTCTAATATTTTTCATAGTAACTTATCTATAAAAATATATATAGTTCCACCTTAAAAACAGAGGAAAAAAAAATTTTTGTTAACTGTGTATGGTTTCCGTGCTGTCTAAAAATTTTGGTAACTATTTCTGTAAAATTACAATAACAATTTATTGTAGGTAAAAAGGTTAATTGTTCATTCACAATACAACTTTTTTTTAAATCTATACTTCAAGTTACAAGTGGTTGAATTTGTTACGTATTGAATGAAAAAAGCTTTATACAGTCTCTGTATGACTCTATAATCTAAAGTACGCACTATTTATAAAGACTTAAGAATCTTTTTTAATTTTTGTTCGTATAAGTAGTAAGAATTTTGTCAATGTTATTACCATAAGGTACTTATAGGGAATGTAAATATAAGCCAAAAAATATAATATATGCATGTAGATAAATATTGACGTATAATTGGATGTAGGTTGTACTTTACTGGTGATAATAATATTTGATATAATCGTTATAAAATGATGAGTTTTCTTCGGCCTCCGGCTTTTTTCTGTAGTTAATAGGATGTTCATAATTTTTTAAAAGTTTTAAAATGCACAATTTATGTTCAAATCCTTTAAACTTATTTTAGTGTTATAAAATTATGGAATACTCTTGCTAACAAAAAGTATCAAAGTAACAATATTTATTTTGATGTATACGAAAAAAAAAACGTTGACGACACATAAATATTTTTTAACGAAACCTAGATAAAAGAAATGAAGACAAAATGATAAATTGAATAAAA
>NW_019379625.1:450549-460932 GCF_000648655.2 Copidosoma floridanum | reverse complement strand
AATTTATAAAAATAATTTACAAAAATTTAATTCATTAATTTTATCAATTAAATAAAGTACACACAGAACAAAGCTTTGGACAAAATACTCGCTTGTACTTTAAGATTCTCTAACTAATTGGTGGGGTTCCGTCGCTCGCCTGTGATTTCTACTAGTTGTTACTGTTGGGGTTGAGTCGCTTACTCATGGTCATATATTTTATTTATTTAATTTAAAAAAATTTTTTCTTTTGTCGTTGGTGGCGGTTGGTGGGGGCCTTTTATTGGTGGGGGCCCATAGGCAGTGCCTACTTTGCCTACCCTATAATCCGGCACTGAGCTTCAGATTGATCAGGAGAAAAATTACGAAGTTTGAAGCTTTTAAGCTAGTTGTAGAGATCTTTCACAACGTCTCCTAGTATAACGTCAAAGAAGTTGGTGTTTAAAGCATCTTTTTTTTTTTTTGCAGACTCAGTTGTTTTGGTGACCTAAGATGGGAAGATTGGTTCGTGAAGCTTGTCCGTTAGAGACTATCTCGTTGGGTCAAGTTTTTTTCCCCTTCGTAGCTATTAGGTTCTTGCGGCACAGACTTTGGAGAGGATAGGTGATTCTTGGTTGAATGCTTAGAGTCAAGAGGGTAATATAGGGCTCTTGATTACTGCGGTTCCCAGCCTTGCGAAGGACAACTTCACTTGTGACGACTGCCCGTGAATAACTGATTTGGTTTAATAGTATCCGTCTTTAGTCATAATCTTTTAGTCGACGAATTGCTTCCGACAATTGTAGTAAAAATGTATTTGTTGGCAAGGTAGTTTAAATTTAGGTGGCCCTTGAAAGAACCAATAAGATTGATGGTTAAGTAGGTAACGTAAATATTTATAACGGCCCTGAAAAGAGCCAGTAGTGAAACTTCTAGCTATTCCTTATTATTATTCTTGATGATGAAGAGCTGGCTTTAGGTAGCTTGACACTTACCCTCAAAGTCTTTGTGTACGGAGACCGTGATGGAGGGAGGTACGCCGCTGACCAACGAATATCTCGTCTTCAGTTTGTTCTTCAAATAACCAACCGCTCATAGTTAGTCGGAAAAGTGGACTTGGAGAATACCTTCCCTGTGGGTGTGCCGTTTGGATGCCTACTGAGAAAAAAGCCGTCGTGGCTGCCCGTGCTTCTCAGGGCTCTGTTCCCCGGCTTTTATTTGTTGTTAAAAATTCTCTGACGGCACCAGGCTGGATGGTGGAACGGCTACAATACTCTGAATATTTGGAGCAGGTTGTGCTCTGGCTAAACACGTCCCCAGGTACCACGCTGAAGACGTTATAGGTTACTCAATTTTTTTATTCGTGGCACTCGTCAATCCTGAAGGCTCAGGTTGGAAGGAGACCCAGGTTACTTGCTCATTAGAGGAGAGCGTCATCGGTAACCCCGATATACCCAGCTGCACAACTAACATCTTCATTCTCGATGCAGTCTGATCAGTCTGATGTACTGCCGGTAGACAACTGCAGGATTTTTCGAAATGCTCTGGGCTATTATACCCACGTTTTATTTCATTCTGTTGCAGGTAGCTTCGATTTTATGTCAACGCCACTTAGCGGATTCTACTGAACTAACGTGAAAAACTGGGGTATTTTTTCAAAACATTAAGCTTATTTATTGCTATTGTTATTATTTTTTTCAAAATAAAAACTATTCTCTAACCATCTAGGAAAAGTCAAAAATCTGTATGAGAAATTTTAGCTAGATCGGTTGATTAGTTTTCGTGGTTAGCGATTACAATGATTTTAGCGACTTTGCTTGACATATTAGTAAGATAAGATATGTGGTGGGCGAAATATTACTCTAACAAAAAATTTACCAATAACACGCCCACTTACATTACACACATTCTGCAAAATTTTTTAAGTAATACCGTTAATTTATATATATCATTATCTCAGACTGGCCTCGTATCCATGTCGCTCCAAAAAAAAAAAATGAAAAGTTGTAAATACTTTTACCCACCTAGAGATTTGAACAGTATGAAATATTTATTTATAGAATGAGTATGCAATAAAATGTTACCGAGATACATTCAGTTAGTTGGAAGAAACCGTTTTTCAGAATTTTAAATACAGATTCAGAAATGATTGGTAGAATACCATAATTCAGAAATTAAAACAGTTGTTGTTAATCTTATCATCTCATAAAATAACTAGTAGCCCCCCGTCTTGGCTTCGCTTGAGACTTACTAAATAAAACACCGTAGTGTGTTGACATGTAATGTGAAACATTTTCAGTTAGAAATTTTACACATATTCCTGATACATCTCAGAACAAAAATCTTCTTATTAAAAACATATTTTTTCGGAATCCATATAGTTTATTTGGTTAAATAATGAGGTGTAAAAATTCAAAAAAGTTATTATGCTGAAAAGTACCGTGCGTTCTTTATGCCATAAAATAATCGGTGGCCATAAGAAGCCGTTGATTTACAGTTTCTCCCGTGTAATTCACGGAAACGGCTATTTTTTAAAGCTGTTAAGATTTTAAACCCCCAAAAAATTTATAGTGAAAAAAAAATTTTTTCTTATATCTCACAACTTTTTTACCAGAACAACAAAGTCCTGGACATTAAATCCTACATTTTTATTGCCACAAAAACACAAATACATTTTTTACTCATTAAAAAATCTAAAGTAGGATATTTAAAGATTTCAGAGATTGCTGTGAGGGTACAATGAAAAGCGGATCTCTCACGTAATGGACTCTTTAGTTGTCGATTTTGACGCTGCTGTTTCAATCTCGATAAATTTTCTGCGTCAGTTTCTTGACGCCTAAAATTGTATTCATTAAATGCATTTAAGGTTTTTCTTCCGATTCACCCTCTTGCGACTTTTGGCATGCTTAAAATTTGTGTGACCCCTAAAGTGTATTTTCTGTCATCTTTGTTAAGTTCTAATATATTTTTTGGCAAGGTAGTTCGACGTCCGATGGCCCGGAAAAAGACCGGTGAGCTTTTTAAGTTGAATCTTTTTTGACTGCAGTTAACAGCAATTGTGACTGCCTGGATACCTCAGGGTGATCTTCTCTGGCTTGCTGTTGAAGACCCAGACTGATTGGGAGAAAAATTACAAAGTCCGAAGCTTTGGGGCTAGTTGTAGTGCTCTTTCCCAACGTCTCCCGGTATAACGTCGAAGACGTTGGTGTCTAAAGCACCTTTTTTAGTTGCAGATTCAGTTGTTTTGGTGATCTTAGATGGGGAGATTGGTTAGTGATACTTGTCCAGTGGAGGCTGTCCCGTTGGCTCAAGTTTTTTTTCCTTCATAGCTGTTATAGGTTTGCCCAACGCAGACCTTGGAGAGGATCAGTGATTCCTGGTTGAATGCTTAGAGTCGAGAGGGTAGTATAGGGTCGTCGGTCACCGGGTTTTCCAGCCTTGCGAAGAACAACTCCGCAGGTGACGTCTGCTAGTGAATGGCTGACTTGGTTTAATAGTGCCCGTCTTTAGTTAATATAGTCTTTTAGTCGACGAATCGCTTCCGGAAATGGTAATAAAAATGTATTTGTTGGCAAGATAGTTTACTCTTAGGTGGATCCTAAAAAGAACCGATGAAATTGATGGTTAATTAGGGAACGTAAATACTTATAATGGCGCTAAAAAGCGCCAGTGGTGAAACTTCCAGGCTATTCTTTATTATTATTTCTAATGATGAAGAGCTGGCTACGGGTTGCTTGATTCTTACCCTGGGAGTCTCGATGTACGGAGACTGTGATGAAGGAAGATACGCTACTGACCAAAGAATATCTCGTCTCGGGTCGTTCCCCGGATAACCAACCGCTCATCGTTAGACGGGAACATGTGGGTAAGCGCATTGGGGACGCAACGACCAAGAAGGTAGCCGTTGTGGCTGCCCATGCCCCTTAGAGCTCAGAGCTGTTTTCCCTTGCTTGCATTTGTAGCCTTAAATTTTCTAACTGCACCAGGTGGGATGGTGGAACTCCCTCACAACTCTGATGAGTTGAACCAGATTGTGCTCTGGCTGCATATGTCTCCTGGTATTGTGGCAGAGAGTTCGGTTGGATTTAATTTTTTTTTTTTTTGATCGCACTCGTCGAGTTTCAGGGTAAATGGACACCTAGGTCCCTTCCCCCTTAGAGAAGAGTGTCGCCCGTAACCGGGATACCCAGCTGCAAGATTATCATCAGCATTCTCTATGCAGCTCGTTCAGTTGCCGAAATTCGACTACAACACTATGGAGACGCTCCAGCCTATTATTACCACACTTATTTAATTAAGTTGCAGGTAGCTTCGATTTTATCTCGACGCCACCTAGCGGATTTTACTGAACTAAAGAGAAAAGCTGGCATATTTTTGCAAAACTTTGAGCTCATTTATTGCTGTTGTTATTAAATTTTTTAAGATAAAAACTATGCTAAGACCATCTAGGAAGTATCATGAATTAGTGTGCAAAATTTCAACAAAATCGGTTCAGTAGTTTTCGCGGTTAGCGATTACAACGGTTTTAGCGCTTCTGCTTTATATATTACTAAGATAAGACAGGATTTTTTTACTGATTAGTTTTTTTATAACATATGCATTTTACAAACATGAACGACTTAACTTTTTTGTTCCTGATGATCTAAATAACTAACAATACATTTTGGCTGTAAAATTAAAAATAATTTTAATTTATTACTGGCAGGAACTTAACGATTGAAGGAGGTTAAATTACATAAAATGTGTTTGAAAGAGGCTGTGAAAATTACTAGTTCTTAAAGTATTTCAAGAAGAAGCAATTAAAAATTAATTTTGAAAAGAAAAAGTACCTATACGCTTAGGCTGCGTATACATGGAGTCTTGAACTTTCAGGACCAGCCCATATGCCCGTATAAGTGCGAGAAAGAGAGTAATAAGTATGTTCTTGCCTCTCACTCGCACTCACACGGGCTTATAGCTGGTCCTGGAAGTTCAAGACTCCATGTATACGCAGCCTTACTCAAGCTCAAGATCAACAGCGAAGAATCGTGGATGATTGTCAGAAAGAATCAGGGATGGGGTACATTTTTTCCCGTTAGAGTACGTAAAATTGACAAGTTGAAGCGAAGAGCAATTCTAACTTCCAACAGTTTTGAAAAATTATAACTAAATGGTATTTAGTTAACTTTATGTTCTAAAAGGCTAACATGACCCTGCTACAGAAGAGTTTTCACGAGACTAAGATAATGATAAAAAATAATAAAAAATAATTAAAAATGTTCATAAGACAAGTATTTTCATAATTACTACTAGAGTCATTTACAATTAGGTTTGAAATTTATGACTTCTGAAAATTAGACGTGACCTTACGGACGGCCTACATATCTTACCAATACTATGATTTGTTATCGAAAAATTATCGAAATTCATTGTGATAAAATTCACTCTATAATTTTTCTAAAAACCCTTTTACTTAAAAGTATTCGGTTAAAAATGATGTGTAAAACAGTACAAAATATATAAATATTGATAGAATTAGCACAATTCAAACCTTTATTGTAAATCATCTGACTGAAGACGCACTAAGGAAATCATTTCACAAGTGACTTCAGCAATTTAAATATATATANGGATATACAAAATTCGAAAAAGTTAAAAGTAAAGAAAAAACCCTTAAAGCAGAAATATGATAATTTTTTAAATGTTTATACGAATAGTGAAATAGTAAAATTTATGTACAACAAAATAAGTTCATTATAAGTTCTTCCATTACGTTAAAAATTTCAAATTATTGATTTAATTATTTGTAACATTTTTTCATTATTCATTTAAAATTAACTGATTCTTATAAATACACATGTAAAATACTTTTCCCCATTTTTCGACATAAAAAACCGATTAAATTATTTTTTGGGTCATATATCAAATTATTGAATTATCAAGGCAGGCTTATTGTGAGTAAAAAAAAAATATTTAAATAACAAACAATAAGAATTATGATCTTGGTAGCTTCGTATTGTTTCACACCTCATTAGTTTTGACTGAATACATTGGAATACATTTTTGTTTTTTTATTTGTTGATGTATTTGGCCTTGAGAGTCATCAAAACTTTATCCAAACTCGGGTTAAATATTTCTAAATTAAGAACTTAATGGTGGGATTTTCTAACTGCCCATGATTGGCTAAAATTTGACCAAACATGAACTTTCACTAAAGTTTAGCAAAACTTGGATATTTTTTTTTAGGGTTGCGTATGAAATGATATATTTATCAGTTTCAAAAAGTTTCGCTAAGCTTACTGCTATATACATTGTCCATGTGTATGCGTAATTTTGGCTTTCGCATAAATAAAAGTGGTTAATGGAGTCTTAATCAACCCCGTTAATTGTTATAACAAGTCAACGAGAAAAATAATATTGGTAATGGCCAAATAGAAAGGTGGGAAAAACTAGAGAACAAGTGGGGGTTGTTGAAGTAAGGAAAAATCTATACATAAAGCGTATAAATCCATACCTCGGTACCATCTTCACCCTCGTCCTCGTAAACTGGCCCGTTGGGGTCGTTGCTGTTATTGATCTTTTTATTGGGCTTCGGTGGTGGCCTTGGCGGTACTTTTCTCATAAGTATACCACTCTGGCTGGGCGTCTGCTGCTTTTCTGTTACATCTTTTTCTTCATCCTGTGCTTGTTCTTGTTGCTTCGGGGTTTTGTCGGCTACCTTGAGAAGCCATTCCGGAATGCCCTCTGGCACCAAGAGATTGACCAGTTGCTGCTTATGCGAAGCTGGAGGCGCTCGGGGCAGAGTAAGTTTAACTCTTGCCCCAGATGGTGAAGAGATACTGGACGACGAGCTGTCCGGGGTGGCAGGCAGCGGCCGGTTACGCATCGACAGCCTGGGCTCTGGCGTCGTCCGTAGGTTTAACGAGGCAACTGAGCAGCCGTTGGCAGTTTTCCGCTCCCCGAGATTGTCGTACACTGGTTCGGCCAAGTCTGCATAAGTGGATGCACCAGAGTCAAAAAAATTTGTATCTGTTACTAATTATTTTTATTAGCAATCCTACTCGCATAAATGTCGTACTATAATGTATTAAT
Organism: Copidosoma floridanum; assembly: GCF_000648655.2. Next base: position 453,903 of record NW_019379625.1, on the reverse strand, counting down.
AGGTTCGAAGAAGAAGTTTTTTGGGGTATTCAAGTCGATGAGTAACTTTATTTAAATAATTGTCTAATTAAAATGTTATTTCATATGAAAATGATAAATACAAACAATGTCGTTGTTAAAAGATTACGAAAACATTGGCAATATTGTATAGTTTGAGCGAAAAAAATTAGTTACGACTTGATCACCAAAACGAAAAACTCCATGGGTACATTACTTAGTCAAGCTTCTTTAATAAAGTATACAAAGTGACAAGTCACTTTGTAGAGTATCTCAAGTATAAGCTATCAAATACTAGCAACAAAATAGTCACATTTAATAAAGTTGGTGGGTGATTCAATACTAAGGAGGTTGACTACCTTAAGCAGTAACAGTTACTTTTTAACTAAAATCTGTGGAGAGCTTCAAAAATGAATAAAAAAATATGCAAAGTTTCAACAACTCTGGGTGCTTATAAAATGAGAAATTAATGAAACAAATTTTATGAACTGTATATACATTCTTATGGGAGATAGTCAAAAGGTGCATGTAAAAAAAGTTATTTATGAATAATCTGAAGGGTAAATACAACTCAATATTAAATATTAAAGTATGGGATATGCGCACTTATTTCTAATCTAAAAAGGTACAATGTCAGACCTCCTTCTCGTACCCCCAAAGGTAGTCAACCACCTTAAAGCTAGTAAAGTGATAATCTACTGTTTTTATAATAAGATTGTTTGGCCTTAAGCTCTGCCGCCTGTAGCACTGCTTCAGAAGAGACATCATGGTGTCTAAAAAATATATATATAGGCATAGTGTGGACCGACTGTAGACTTAATAATGACTGTCATATCATTTTTAACATGTGCATAAGTCGAGGCTGATCAGCATTCAGTCATAAGGTATATGACTGGATCTGTTCACATATATTTTCAATACAAGAATGGTAGATATGTATTTGTATATGTATATATGCATTTCAGACGCAGTGGTGGCTCTTCAGCAGCAGAGCTGTAGGTGGCAGAGTTTGGGGCCAAACATTCCCATACATGCACCATCAACTATGTTTTTAGAGAATGGGTGGAGCCAGTTGGCATGCTCAGTTCCGATGCACTAAAGAGCCTCTGGTTTGCAATAAAAAGTAGATCTGTATAATAAATGTTTTTCAAGCATGGCGCTATTAGCACTGCATGTACAGATATACTTTATTTTCTGAAATACTCTAGGGCCATTGGCTAGAAGCTCTTCTATTTAGCGCTCTCTTAAATAAGCTTGCCAACAATCCATCCCCATAGGAAAAAACTACACTGCAAATCTAAGTGCATTATTTTAACGCACTGAAGTGTCTTAATTTATGCAACACTTTTAACGAAATTAAAAAGTATTGAAATAACACATTTGAGATGTGTGTATACTAATGAATTATGCACTAAAAACGTGAAAAATCATATAGGCAAAATTGCGTAAGAAATAGGTAAAACGCACGCTTAAGCGCATTGAAATAACGCACTGAGATTTGCTGTACGTAGCAAGTAACAATTTTTCGCTGGAATATTTTCTATGGTAGCAAATAAATACATTTTCGTGCAATTCATTATATCTTACTGATTTAATTTTCTTTTTCATCTTATATGTTATTATACATAAAAATAAATAAAAATGGATATACAAAATTCGAAAAAGTTAAAAGTAAAGAAAAAACCCTTAAAGCAGAAATATGATAATTTTTTAAATGTTTATACGAATAGTGAAATAGTAACCATTCTGATTTTAAAAAAAGTCATGTACAACGAACACGAAATCCCAAGAATTATTTATTGTAAACAATAATGAAGAACTAGCTAGAGGAGAAATATAGACAAAAGCAAATTTATATTGAATGTAACTTTTTTTTACAGGAAGCGGTTCTTTACCAAATTTTTGTTATGTACTTGACATTGTCAAAAATAAGGCTACAATTAGTCCAATGCAAGAAAAGACAGGCTTCACAAGCTATACTTATACGTAGAACTACATATACTATACTAAGTAATAAAGTAAAATGAATGCGCCACGTGATTACGTAAATATTGTCAAAGATGTGGCGAAAGCATTCTTAAACCCTTCGGGGTACATGTGTACTATTTCAGACCACAAGTGGTAAACTAGTGCCTGATATTGTGAACAGTTACATACCACTTCTGAACTGAGATTAGCATAAAATAGCGTTTAAGTGGTAAGACTGTAAGAATATGTGAGATAATTAGAAAACAAGCATCACGGAAAAAAAGGAAAAAAAATGTATGGCTGTCCATTTTGAATAGTATTCAGATATGTTATTAAAAAATTTAAAAGTACAGATTTCTTTTATGTAATCAAACCAAGTATACTCAAAACATTTAACAAAACATGTATCCAAAAGAGTCAGTAATGTTAAACTCACTTTTTTGAGTATTTTATGTTATTGAAAAATGCATACTTTAATGAATATTTAAGAGAAAGAATAAGTTAAATGGTATAGTTCCACTTATGGTGTACGACGGCTTGATGCAAACACTACTTTAAAATCAGTAAAAACCGTATGAATAACAACAGTGACAGCAAGTTTACTTAAATATTTTACGATTCGGATGAATAATAAAAGTTTTTGTGCCATGAGATCAAAGTAAAAAAATCTTGCCTAAAGTGCGGGGTTTGTGTATGTTTGTGCCCAAGGTCCGCAAAGTCGTCCTATGTACTCGTAAGCACACTTTACGTCCAGAAGACAGGAAAGTACTTTTCCGAGGGCGTAAAATGATTTAAGGACGTAAAGTGAGACTCGAGAGCGCAAAGACTTAGTACCCATGGTAAGAAAATATAACTTTTACAAATTGATCGTGCACTAATCAAAATGTTTTTGTTATTCAAAAAACTATAAAAAATGATATTGATACTTTGTATAATGTTATATTGCTATACTGCATTCTCAAAAAATAGATATCAAAACAGGGTTATGATACATTATAATTAGAAAATTAACCTTAAGAATAGAGGATTTCTTTACACGCTGCTTATTTGAAATTGTTATAAAGTAGCTTATGAGCGCTGCTTTTTACAGTGCGCCCAAAACTTTCCAAAAATAAGCGTAGAGCATCAAAGCATGAGTAGAAGTAGACCATTTACGAGTAAGGCATGAAACACAAGGATTAAACAATGATTACTTTTTCTAACAATTAATGTACTGAATGTCTGGACAAATGTACATCTTAACGTCTTTCCAGTTCTGAGCAAGAGAATAGCATGTTCATTTATATTAAATCAGAGTTAAGAGTATTTTAAAAATTATGCTAACCTTATGTATGGAGTGAGAGATGTAATAAAAAATTCAGAATTTACAAAACTATTTTAAATATATAT
>NW_019379625.1:430270-450378 GCF_000648655.2 Copidosoma floridanum | reverse complement strand
TGTATATGTATATATATATATATATATATATATGTATGTAAAATTTAGCTTTGAATAGAGGCAAACAGTTTTGTTTGCTAGCTTATACAAAAATTTGATTAAAAATACTTACGCATAATCATTATTTACACCATAATAGTATTAATGGTTTGAACTACTGAAATCTCATGAGAAATTGTAGAAACTTTGTTGTTTTTAAAAAAAAAGATAAATTACTTAGTTTGATTAAATTTATTAATTATGTTTTCGTTCAAAAAAACTTTACAACTACTATTCAAGTGTAATTACTCTTTCTTATTTTACATTAGTTTGTACCAATATGGACCTTTCCTCCAATTATTTTATACTTTATTACATTCGATTTTTATCACATTATTTTAGTACGAAGCCAGTAGTTATCGTACCTGATGGCGCATGTTGCAAAAACAAGAACAGGCTCGAGATACCCGTATGGTATGACCCGAGAGACTCTTTGTACTAGCCCTGGTTGTATGCGAACTCTATTATTCCTGCTGAAGACGCAGTAAACGTACAAAGATATAAGAACTCTAAAGTAGGAGAAGAGAATTTACCACACTTATAATAAAAAGAATACATCAAATAGTAGTTTTTATCATTGGTACATATCTCCTTCAGAGTGATTTCGTGGCCCAAGAGTGATTGTGAAGCCTTCGTGATCTTCATAGATGAATGAGTACCAGTATCAAACGCCAACTTTTTCTACTCCAAGTGTTTTCATTCATCATTTGAATGTTTACTATCTCTTTGGTAGGAAAACAAAAGTCAAAATTTTTAGCCATACGGAAATAGAAAAAAATTATAATGATTATAATGATAATTAAACTTTGACAAATTAAATAGTACGAATTTCGTCTGGTTTTTAAGCACAATCCTTTTTTGACATAATTGTAACAGTTCGCCAGTACATAGCTGATCTCTGATGACGATCAACTACATGGATGTGTGAGAATTATACCTGACTATAGAGTGAGAGCCCGTGGTGACTCAGTCAGCTAGGTCGTGCGTCAGCACGTGAGAGACCGCGGTTCGATTCCTGGCCAGTGCGACTTATGACGGAGTCATTTTTCTCTGACCTATAGCATTAGGCGCCGAAACGCGTCATGAAGGTGGAATCTATTTTCATTATAAGAAGCTAATAAAGGTCCGGGTCTGTGTGTTTCATGTTCTACGTGAGAGTAATCGGATGCAAGGAGTAGCGCCAAGGAGAGAAGAGGAGACATAGCGCCGAAGAAAAGCCCAAGAATGTATAGTTCTGCGTATTAAAGAATATTTGTAATTACCGCGCCAATGTCATAATCTAGTACTTCTTTATCAACGAAGATTGTATGTATTCAGAGTATGTATTGTAAATTGCGTCGCGTTCGAGTGCGTATGAATAATGTCCTGGTGGTAAGAATTAGAAGTATGTATAGAGATATAGTGTGGTAATGCGCGAGGCTGCACTAATTGGTGGGCCTGACGCGACACTCTTGTAGTAGCCTTCGAGCGAACCAGAGCTTCCCGAGTTTTCGCGTTTCCGGTAGCACAGATCGAGAGAGAGAGAATCGAGAGAGAGAGCGAAGGAGAAGAGCGGAGAATCAGTTCCCAAGCCAGCCGGAAACGACCTTGCGACCGACGACCAAGGAGACGCGGACCATCGCCACCCCCAGCTGTCATCTGCGAGACCAGGGCATCGACAGGCCAAGAGCTGATTTGACCCGGAACATGGTGAACCCGGAGGTAAGGGTAAAGTAGAGNGGTTCGAAGATTCCGCCGAAACTGCGGGAGACGAGAAGCAGACCTGAATTCGTGTCCCCGTTGTTCAGATGCTCACCGCGAATACTTGCAGAGAGGGAGGGTCGAACACCGTGCCCCCCCGCTTTCTTCGTCCGAAGCACCCCCACCGTATCGATCCCCGCCACGACTGGTCGAAGCGTCCTGGGATCGCATTCCTGCGAACCGGCACGGCATCCAGGAGACCCCTGAGCCGCTCCAAATTCGGTCGCCCCTTCGACGAAACCGGTACTCCGAGACTCCTCTCGGCCGGGACCACCCTCGAGGGTTGCGATTGGGGGAGGTAGACCGACCCCCGATGGGCCCCCAGAGGGAGCCATGGCCTCAACCGCGACCTGATTACACGTTCCCTAACCAGCGTGGGGATGAACGGCACGTATTCCCGGGGAGACTAGTAGGACCTCCGAGGCCCCCGTTAGTCGAGAACCATTGGGATGTTCCATACCTCCAGGTCCAACCCGACCCAAACCCGTTTGCGTAGCATCTCGTGAACCCCGCGCTCCAGGGAGGTTTGGGATTAGATCAGGTAGGACGCCCACACCCGGGCCACCAGTTGGTCGGCCCTCCCAATCTCCGAGCGTACGAACAGGAGAGAGAGCAGGAGGCCCGAGAGCAGAATCGTTTGGAGCGCCGCGATTTCCTACGCACCGTCGGGGATATGAGAACTTTCCCAGACCACCTACACGTTAGGGGACTCCGGTGGATGCTCGAGGAATGTGAAGAACTGGAAAGGGAGGGTGGACGACGATAAAGGGGAGAGTCAGAAGTGTTATTAAAAAAAAAAAAGGGGGTAGAAAGAGAGCGTAGCGCCTAGTATAGTTCGTCCGTTTTNTTGTCCTTCGTGATGGAAATAAGGAGCGCGTTGCACACGTATCGGACATCAAGCGATATGTGCCCCCGCGAGGAAAACCAAGCACCTAATAACGTTTACCCGAGATTTTCGCGCCTATCCTCTTGCTTCTTTCAACTTCCTTTCACCGTACGCCTTCCCATCCCCACCCTTTTTCTCACCAGGATAAGCCGTAGACACCTAAACATCGAAGGCCACGCAGCCAGGGAGGAAGACCAACAACCCCAAGTTAAATAGGCGGCTGGGTTTAGAGACCCGGGTAAGTACTTTTGTTTGGATATTTTCTTTTACTTGGGACGTTTTTCGGAGTAGACCGAACAATCGGGGAGATGTTCGTTCTAGGGGAGGGGAATATGACGGAGTCATTTTTCTCTGACCTATAGCATTAAGCGCCGAAACGCGTCATCAAGGTGGAATCTATTTTCATTATAAGAAGCTAATAAAGGTCCGGGTCTGTGTGTTTCATGTTCTACGTGAGAGTAATCGGATGCAAGGAGTAGCGCCAAGGAGAGAAGAGGAGACATAGCGCCGAAGAAAAGCCCAAGACTGTATAGTTCTGCGTATTAAAGAATATTTGTAATTACCGCGCCAATGTCATAATCCAGTACTTCTTTATCAACGAAGATTGTATGTATTCAGAGTATGTATTGTAAATTGCGTCGCGTTCGAGTGCGTATGAATAATGTCCTGGCGGTAAGAATCAGAAGTATGTATGTAGATATAGTGTGGTAATGCGCGAGGCTGCACTAATTGGTGGGCCTAACGACACTCTTGCAGTAGCCTTCGAGCGAACCAGAGCTTTCCGAGTTTTCGCGTTTCCGGTAGTACGGATCGAGAGAGAGAGAATCGAGAGAGAGAGAGAGAAGGAGAAGAGCGGATTTCAGTTTTCAAGCCAGCCGGGAACGACCTTGCGACCGACGACCGAGGAGACGCGGACCATCGCCACCCCCAGCTGTCATCTGCGAGACCAGGGCATCCACAGGCCAAGAGCTGATTTGACCCGGAGCATGGTGAACCCGGAGGTAAGGGTAAAGTAGAGTGTGCGAGCGTGTGTGTGTGTGTCCTTACGTGTGTGTCGGGGGATCGAGTAGTGCGGGACTCCCCCAGGAAGCGTGGAGTGCGAGAACGGGAGAGTCCGGGGGAAAGCGTGATTGCCGCGGATTATTGCGATGGCGCCGGATTGCGCCAAGATTCGGGCCTAAAAGCCCCGTGTAAAAGTTCGCCAAAAATAAAGTGAAGTGTTCTTAAAATCATTATCTCGTTTGTTGTCGTGCGTGTGTTTTTCCCTCCTTCAGAATTTACAGGTCGCGCCTCGTTTCTCCTTGGGAGAGTAGTCCGATCCCGACGGACTACCGCCGGCAGGACCTCCTCAGAGACGAGTCTCCTGGGCCAAGCAGCGGACATCGTGAGCGTGGGGACAGGGGTTGTTTTTCGCGTTTCAGGATACGGCGGACTTTGGCGAGATTGTTGGCGATAGAGTCTTTGGGCGTTGTCTCGGGACCGCCCTGGCTGCGACACTCTATAGTGTCTCAGGGCGCGAAAGTGCAACGTCACAGACTTTTTTGAGCAAGTACTTCTGTGAATTTTTACATGTAATTTTTTACAACGCAATGCTTTTCGTGGAAGGGATGGGCGACTTTTACGCAGAAAAAATGCCTATTTTTTCCCTAACCTTTATCAGTAATGGGAGGCCTACCATTTCCATCCCTCTTCCCTTCCTTCTTCCAAGTGATCAGTGCCCAGAGAAGTGCCCTTAACAAGAGCCAGACGTATAGCACTATAATGAAAAAAAAGACAATAGAGTAAGTCGTACTTCATATTCTCATTTAAAATGTTGCTAGATCAGTATGACTTGTCTTTTATTGATGTACTAGTAGTAGGATAGAATTAGCAGAAAAGCAAGGTTAGTTTTAGGAAATTGCTATTAGCGCGAAGAAAATCATGATGGTAGTTACTCGGTTTCTGAACAAATCTAAATAGTTGTAGACTCCAAATTGTGTCAGTTAACGGCCCAAAAAATGGTAAATGTGGTCAAAAATGGTTTCTTGCGTCTAGAAAAAAACTGTAGTGTCGGACAAAAAAGGTGTATCGTTGAAAAAGATGCGCAATTTCAAGACGAAGAAAATGAGCTTTAGGGAAATAAAATTGGCCTAGCCATTTCTTGTGCCCCTTAACATCCATACTAAATTTCGAAAAGATCAGTGTTAAACTTTTTGCAAATTACTGCAAGAAGCAAAAAAAGGTCCCTCCGCAAAAAAGTTGGACGTGGCTGATTTTTTAACATATTGCCATTTTTCAAACGACATTGTACTCGTCTAGAGTTATTTTATAAGACGTCCTTCCGTTCGACATTCCGAAAGTGCGCGAAAAATCGATGTCAAACAACGGCTATTTTTTGTGGATGCGGTGACGCGGCGAGCCACCGCCGTAGGCCATACCCTGTCTCCGCATCATAGCTCTAGAGTCTGCGAGCGGCTCGCCACGCCACTGCATCCACGGAAAATAGCTGCTTTGTGACATCGATTTTTCGCGTATTTCCGGAATGTTGATCGGAACGAGAAAGTTATAGAATAACTCTCGTCAAGTACAATGCCATTTGAAAAATGTCAATATGTTGAAAAACCAGCCACGTCCAAATTTTTTTGCGGAGGGACCATTTTTTTGCTTCTTACAGCGATTTGCAAAAAGTTTACAATGAATCTTCTTGAAATTAAGTGTGGATATTAAGGGGCACAAGATCTACTATATATTCAATTTTCAAGTCTTAATATTTAAATAAACGTGAGTTATAAATTTAAAAAAAAAAACGGTCCAAAATAGCACTTTTTGGCAAATTGCGAAAAAACGGCTGGGCCGATTTTATTCTCCTGAAGCTCATTTTCTTCGTCTTAAAATTGCGAGTCTTTTTTATGCTACAACTTTTTTGTCTAACTCTCCAATTTTTTTCTAGACGCGTTAAACCATTTTTGACTACATTTTTTACTACATTTACCATTTTTTTGGGCCGTTATCTGACACAATTTAGAGTCTAGAACTATTTAAATTTGTTTAGAAACCGAATAACCACTGCCACGATTTTTTTCGCGCTAATAGCAATTTAATTTTTCAAAAAGCTAATCCTATCCTACTGTAGTGGCCCCCGGTCTCGGCTTCATCCAAGACTCCCTGAATAGAACACCGTAGTGTGTTGCCACGTAATGTTAAACGTTTTCTGTTAAAAATTTGACATCTATTCTTGACATTTCTCAGAAGTAAAAACGTCTTATTAAAAATATTTATGTTTAGAAACCATGCAGTTAATTGGCCATTACCATTGTCCATTACCAGAACAATAAAGTCCTGTAGCTAAACCTATCCATTTTTTACGACCACAGAAAGTAAGAATACATATTATCCTACCTATTGAAAAGTACGGCAAATATAAGTGATTACTGTCATCAGGGTTTTAATAAAAAAGCTGATCTCTCGGGTAATGAATTTTTTGTTTGTTGATTTTGACGCTGCTGTTTTAATCTCGATAAATGTTCTGCATCAGTTTCCTGATAGCTAAAATTGTAAGGCGATTTTTTTGTCAACTTTGTTAAGTTGTAACGTATTTATTGGCAAAGTAGTTCAACGTCCGATGGCCCCAAAAAGGACCAGTGAGCTAAACTCTTTCTTTGCTAAAGTTTTCAGCAAACGTGACTGCCTGGATATCTCAGGGTGATCTTCTCTAGCTTGCTGTTGTAACACCAGACTAATCGGGAGGAAAACTACAACGTCCGAAGCGTTAGAGATAGTTGTAGAACTCTTTTCCCACGTCTCGTGGTATTACGCCGAAGACGTTGGTGTCTAAAGCATCTTCTTTTTTTGCAGACTCAGTCATTTTGGTGATTTAAGGTAGGGAGATCGGTTCGTGATGCTTACCCGTTGGAGACTGTCCCATTTACTATCTTTATTGTTCCTTCATAGCTGTTAGGTTCTCCTAGCGCAGACCTTGGAGAGGATCGGTGGTTCCTGGTTGAATGCTTAGATTCAAGATGGTAATATAGAATCGTCAGTCACCAGGGTTCCCAGATTTGCGACGAACAACTCTGATCGTGACGATAACTGACTTGGTTTAGCAGTGGCCAGTTTTAAATAGTCTTTTAGTCAATGAATCGTTGCCGGAAATAGTAGTAAAAATATATTTGTTGGCAAAGTAGTTTAACCTTAGATGGCCCTTAAAAGAACTGATGAGATTGATATTTGAGTAGGGAACGTAAATACTTGTAATGACCATGAAAAGGGTCAGTGATAAAACTTCCAACTATTTCTTATTATTATTCCTGATGATAGAGAGCTGGCTGCGGGTACCTTGACTTTTACCCTCGAAGTCTGTGTACGGAGACCGTGCTGGGTGAACGTACGCCGCTGACCAAAGAGTATCTCGTCTTTGGATCATTTCCCGGGTAACTAACTGCTCATCGTTAGTCGAAAAAGTCGCCCTGGATAATACCTTCTCTGTGGGTATGCTGTTAGGATAATCACTGAGAAGGATGCCGTTGTGGCTGCCCAAACTCATCAGAATTTTTTTCCCTGACTTGCTGTTGTAGCAAAATCTGCTTTGATAGCCCCAGGACAGTTAGAAGGATGGCCATGAAATCCAAAAATGCTAGAGCAGATAGTGCTTTGGATAGACACCTCTCCTGGTATTACGCCGGAGACGTTAGCATTTAGAACACGTTTTTTTGGGGTACACGTCAATCTTGGTTGTTTAGGGATGAGTTCGACGTAAGTTGCTTTTCCCTTAGAGAACAGTGTTGTCGGTAGCTGGGATACCCAGTTGCACAGCTCTATGCTTCATGCGCTGCTGATGATCGACTGTGTTATTCGGTAATTCGCTCGGTGATATAATAGCTGGATTACTTTATTCTGTTGCAGGTAGTTTCAGCAAGATTGGTTGAGTAGTTTTTCAGGTTAGCGATAACAATGGTTTTAACGACTTTACTTCATACACTTGTTATGTGATTCTCGTATTTACATGTATTCTACAAGACTAATACGGTAACCAAAATCGATGCGCGTCGTCAACTAAAAAAATTGGTGCCCTCCTTGATTAAACTACAGTAGGCAGTCTTTTTTCCCGTTGTCAGCAGCTTACTTGCGGCTAAGGCGAATTGGCCGTGATCTTCGCTGACACATCGAAAAAGTATTAATACTTAAAGTAAGAAAGAGTTAAAACTTTAAATCATATTAAAATTAAAATATCGATGCTTTTACTAATGTATCAAATTTTATAAAAGTATCATATTATAACTATTTCCTAATTACATTAATTCTTTTCCTTTTAAGATATTTTTATAATATTAAACTAATTTTTATATATTTATGAATAATTATTTATTAGTTTGTATTTATTATAAACTTTTATGACTTTAAACTAAATTGGTATTTGTATTAGTATTTTGATTTCTAGAACTCTTTTTCGCTTCTTGTCATATCAGGAACATTTTTGCTTTCAATTTTTTTGCTCTAACCGAACGGTGTGCGAGTCTTTCATGCAGGCCCCTTGTAAAGTTTTTCTTAGACGACTTGGTCATCCATTTTACTGGGTTCTATTTACAGGGCACAGCAGTTGTCTCAAGCACACCCCAACTATTATCAAGTTGAATGAAAGTTATTTTCCAATAAACCATCTGAACTCGTTGTACTGACTTTTTTTACAACCGACAGTGACTTTTACCCAATAAGCTGCCCAGGTATTCGTTATTCTTTAAAAAGAAAGCCCCTGAAGGTCCAGACATCACCAGAAAAATTAACTATTAAGGGTAAGTGTACCTATCACCGTGCTCTGTCCTATTACCGTGGATTTTGAAAAACTGACAATTACTTGCTCAATATAAGGAATTTTTAATGTAAAACAATTTTTCAATTTTCATAATTAAAAAAGACAAAAATATAGATACAGTCAAACATCAATATTTGTGTATTTATTTAGGACGTAATTATTTTACACGGTATTTAGTACAACGTGCTCATTAACTGACTGAGTACTTATTTCTGCGGTGAGCGTAAGTAAACATAACCCTAAACTTAGCGACCGCAAGACAGTTCACGCGCAATTAATTTGTACATAAACACGTAGTGTCTAGTACTAGTACCCTACGTTACAAAGATGAAGAAAAGTAAAAAGGGCAAGAAAGGTAAGAAATCGATCGAAACAAAGAAAACAAAAAGTGTTATTCTCTAGAGGCATTAGAATTAGCTTTAAATTCCAGATGATCAGACAATGTTTAATAAAAATTCATTAGAAACTTCAAATAAACATTTCATGAATCAAAATTGATGTTCAAACAATTGTTCGAAGGTAATGCTTACTTTGTTTTTATTCGACTCAATACAGCGATAAATATTTATCGGTATTTCACATATCCAGGTTATTCAAAATATGTGTCCTTCAAATTCAAGTAATGTAGCAGGCAATCAACATGAGGAAGCAAGAGAGGAGAATATCTGTAATGATGTGAATCACTCTGATGAAACAATGTAAAATGTATGATAATGTAAATATATTTACGATTGTTTCATGATTTTTTTTATTTAAATAATAAAAATTTTTCAGAAAAATCCAAAAAATGTGAATAGTTCAAGTGATTCCATGACTATTGAATTTGTAGATATTGATCCAAGTGAGCTACTCCATGGACTGAGTGCTATTGTAACTGTGATACCCACAAATAGTAGTAATATTTCAGATTTTAGAATAACCAAATATACTCCAAGTGAATTAAATAAATCCCTTATGCCAAATGCCTACGAGAACATTAAAGATGACTGTGATAAAATTGTATGTGATACGGTTAGAAACACAAAAAGTACTAGTATCAATTCCAAAAATAAGGGTGGCATAATGTTTCGAAATTCTAATTATTGTGATTTACAAAGCGGTATACCAAAGCAAAAGCTTTTTACAGATTTAGCAGGAAAAGTTGATGTAACTGAAAATTCGCTTGATTTATCTCCAAAGAAAAGAGAAGTGATCGAAGAACTTATATCTTCCCGTCAAGTGCAATGTCAAGAAAAAAAAGAAATAGATACTCGTAAACCATTAGTAAATAAATGGCCAAATATAAGTATTAATAAAAATGCGTATGTTCCTTGTAGTACTTGTAGAATTCGAAAATTTCTGGCTTACCCAAATAGTGATGTATTAACGACTAAAAAAATGGTAAAAAATCTGGAAAAATTAAAACTCTTCCAGTAATCACTAGTACTTAATGGTAAATATTGTCACAAAAAAAGAAGATGAGAAACGCTTAAAAATCGAATGGGCAACGGTAAAAAGAAAAACAAAACTTGAAAAGAATGAAATAACAAAAAAGCAAAAAGCAATTGAGAAATTGGATAAAGAACTAACAAAATTGTCCAGAGAACAGAAAAGGATTGAAATAGAAAGAGAAAAAGCTTTGAAAATACAGTAAAAAAATTCTATTTTGGAGCAACACAAAAGTTCTATGGAAAATTAATTACGAAAAACAAAAAACAAAATTGACACGAAAAATTTCAAGGGCAAATCAAACAAGAGAGTATTAAAGAGTTAAATGATTTTGTCCTCAATAAATAAGCGTGTACAAAAAAAGTAATATTTTTCAACAACAATAAATAAGTCATGCAGAAAATGTACGTAAAATTTGCATTTTTTTACACTCTGCAAATACAATTTTCTTTACCCATGGTAATAAGAGCACGGTGATTGGAATTTCTGCGATAATACGTACATGATAATATGTACACAACCATGGCAATACCAGCACACCGTTTTTATTTGTTTTAAAAATATTCTATTGCAGTTTTGGATTTCTAAAATTTTTTTAAATATTCTAAAAAAACTTATGTATAATTTTAAAAAATAATCTTTCAAAAAATTTTATTATTTCATTTTTTATGAAACGTTCAAGTTTAAATTTTTAGTGCGTGCCACGGTAATAGGTAAACTTACCCCTAGTTATAAAAATCGAAAGCCCGAAAAAAAAGCATCTCGAAATTTTTTGACAGGTTTCGAACCCACGACCCCTCAAGTATGTCCGGCTAGGAGGCTAGCATGCTTATCACTAAGCCATCAAAGCTCTTAACTTAAAACTAAACAAGCAAATTAATAGTTCTTAAGTAATTTGTACGATGTAAATTTTTTCAAGATATCGAATTATCGTATATCAACTATGACTAAGTCACAATTTTTTTACTAATAATTAAGGTAAAAATGAAAATTGCCATTATTCTTTAGGCTTAATCTAAAATTTTCCTTCTAAAATATAGATATTAATTTTTGGTTTGAAAAGATGTACTAAAATACCTGAATCACTTAAATTACTTTTTAACCAAAATTCTAGAAACTTCAATTAGTTTTGCTTTTAAACATTTTTTCACAACACTTTATCGCACGTAAATTACCAGAACTCTTACGGTGTATAAACAATCTATCTACGGTAAGAAATATCGGTATCTCATAATCTGAAAGAAGCTTTAATTACCAGTTGTATAGTTAACGAGGTTAAAGTACTCTCGTGGGAGGTAGGCTGTAATCTTTTAGTTAGACTCTGTGTAAAAGAAAATTGTACTAACCTACCCAAAAAATCGGCTCTTTTGATTACGAAAAATGCATTTACGTTTATTACGTCAGAGTTAGACAAAACATCAATGAAATCTTTTGAAAAACATTGAACTATACACTTTAAGACATCTATTTTCTTAAAGTTAAATCCTTCTTTCGATAAAATTATGTTATGAAATTATGAAAACATCAATTATAATGACATTACGTTAAGGTGATTTTTTCATAAAATGAATACGAACAGAATAACATAAAACCTTAAGAAATTATTTATTAAGTTAGAATACACTACCCCTTAAAATTTTAGAGTATGCTGACGAATGTTATTGCAAGAAAATGATAAATAAAAAGTAAATTCTAAACATGTGCTTTTATGGCAACGAAGCATTCCTTTACTGATAGTTGTAGCCTAGTTATTTATTTACTGAATGAAATTAAGTGAAAAACTGACATAATAAAGCTTACGTCATACTAAACATACTGCCATCTCGAAGTATATATGTTCATGCACTAAATCAAAAGGTATTAAAAGAAACGCAGACATAATTTTTTGTTTTCTACGTTGAAAGCATAGGTAAGCATCTACAGCTGGTATTTTGAGGTTACGCACAAATTTTTGATAATCTTTTCTACGAACTTTTATATCGGACATCATGATTTCACATTTTAAATCAGTACTTAATTTGATTCAGTAAACAATATTTACGAATAATCGTTTGAAATTAAACGCATTGGGGATTTTTTGATTATGATGTTTGAAAATACTATTTTTCATTAATTTTTTTAAAGTATCGTTTATATGTAATCGGCTAGTATACTATCAGTACTCTACAGAATTTTGTTATTTTTTATGACCAGCAAGTGAGCGATGCTTGCAAGAGATCTATTGCTGATATTTTTCATAATTTTTTTTTTCTGAAGTTAACTTCTCAAAGGGTAAATCGAAGTCTACTTTTACAAAAAATAGTCGATATATCTTCAGTCAATCAGATATAGTTTTGGGACAGTCAAACTACTTTAACCTTAAGTATAAAATCTTTTAGTTTGCTGAATGTTCAGCTACAATAACTACACTTTGGATACACGAGTTACTTCCAACGCGCTTCGCGCATTCTTTGTTATTAATACTTTTTTTATAATAACATTAATACTTTACAGTTAAATAAGTCAATGACTTTTTAGATAAAAATGATGTTATAAACGCACATAATGAGTTAAATAATGTTTTAGTTTTACAAAAACTTATTCATAAAATTTGTGTTGACACATCTGAAATTGTGAAAAATACAAAAAGTATTGAGTTTATATTAAATACAAAAGTTACATTACAAAGAATCAAATACAATAAGAACTCAATGACAGATTTAATGAACATAAAACCAGCTGTGAAAACAAAAATTTTTAAGGCTGGTACTGATCAAACAATGCTCCTCAAAGCAATTGAAATTGGAGGATTAGACGGTTTGACATTCCTATGAGGGAAAAGTGTGGACAATAAGCCACAAATTACCACCAACAAAAGAATTATCCAAAATATTTTTATAAAAAGCTAGATAAAAGAAGATAGTATATATATTGTTTGTTATAAATGCTGTAGAACAGTAAATAAATTCTGTAGAGCAGTGAATAAATGCTCCTAAAAAAGTTAATTATATTCGATTAGTTATTATTTAATAACTACATCATTTAATTTTCAGTTTATTAAAATTATTTTTCAATTACTAGTATACAGAATGTACCATTATTCATGTTCACGTATGCTGTATATTTAAATGGCGCGCCATCTTATTGATGCACTGTTGCAACTTTTATGGCACATGCGCACTCACAATACCTGTCGTACCTGAACAAAAAAATTCTCACGTTCGACGTTTTCCTTGCTATTTTCTCAAAATTTAACGTGTTGATCCATACTTTTTTGAAAGATTCTTTAATCTCTTAATTTCAGAGCTAGTCAGCATGTTATTCGAAATTGCCCAAGCCTCCTTAAAAAACGCTTTAAAAAAATGATAATTTTGGTTTTGCTGTATTGTTGCACCTAAGTGAGTTATTATATCTGTGATGAATAGAATTAGAAGCCATCGTAAAAATCATAATTTAAGTTTAGTTTAAATAAAAAATAGTTCTTACAAACTTACGTCAATGCAAAACAAATTTAGACACTATAGAGCTCAGAATCTGGAGTTGTGGAAGATTCTAAAAAAAAAGAAATTAATATTTAGCCGAATATACAGTAATATCGTAACGTAACACTTATTATCAACTTATAATATGTATCTAGATTAAATATTTTTCTTATGTGTAAATCTACGTAAAGATTGTTCATAAAATGAACTCAATATTCAATTCTGCAAAATATATAGAAACATGTGACTGTATGTATACCTGCTTAGTGTTTTGGTGTGAAGTTCAAATTAAATCCAATAGAAATTCTTTCAAATTAATTCTATGATTGTCAAACATAATTATATATGTATATCAAAAGTAAATAAATTATGTGACGGTCGCAATTTTCCGGCCGTGGATTCTATCGAAAAATAGGTCTCTTGGGCTTTTACTCGGGATATTTTTAGGGGGCTAGACATATCTCTATGATACTCTGTCAAAAATATAACAACTCTGGAAGAGACTTTCTGGTAACGTTACCCTGTTGACCATAGTCATTCCAAAACGGCCTCTTAAATTCTGCGGGGGAATATACGCGAGAGACGATCGACAGAACTGGTAGTGTATAGAAACCCAGTTTATCCAAGCGAGCTAGGAGCCATTACCGCAGGTTTAGCATTGCCCGTGGACCGTTCTGCCTTTATAATATTATATTCTACTCTTACTCGAGGTGGTGCACCGTTTGCGGTAGCGTTTAACTCAGTATTCTGCGAGGCCCGTAATACGTTGGAACTTGATTCTTACCACCACTCGCCCATGCGCATGATAAGTTTAAACTCATCAAGAACTGCGAGAAGCTTTCAGATAAATTTTTATACGTACGTACATCTCAATAAGTTAAGGTACGCATTTGTTCGATTTGTATGCAGTTTCAATCCGGGCGTTGGGTTGAGGTTTTGTATGTAATTGTTGGGATATCAATTTGAGTACACAAAAATAAAGAAAAGGATAAGAAAAAAATTTGTGCTATCGTTATTTTATTGTCTTACCTATTGTCTAGTTACATTACATGTACGTGCAATAAAAATAATACAACTACCTATAGACATGGCTGATCTATACAGCTTCACTTTACAGACATAGGACGAAAGTTGAGGTCAAACCTTTTTAATCAATTTTTTGGTACTATCTTATAACATCAACTTTGTTTTGAAATATTATTGCATGAAAAGTGAAACTTATGAAAAATTTATTCAATAAAGCACATGAATAATGAAATACTTCTTATAATTATGAGGATGTATTTTTGAAATTTTAGATCTTTTTTTTGGAAAAATTTATTTGACAATTTGAATAATCTTTATTTTATTTAGTTATATATTATTATACAGCCTTAAACAACGGAAATTGTAATATTTTTTTTGTATGTATTAGTAAATCTTGATTTGAAACTGTCTGATTACATTAAGTTTAAAATAAACAGATTATGATTTACCAACAGTTAAAAATTAAAAACACAGTTTCTACGCGTTATTTTGATTGAATTCCATAATTTTCTATTTGTGTGTTAATAATTCACTAGTCACTGCTTGTTTAAAATTTTTGTAATTTCGGTATACGGTAAGTATATTACGCCACAAGGGATAAGAGGAGGGTGGTAAATAGGCAGATTGTGGCAAAACACTTTTTTATACGCAGAGAATGCGAGTTCTTACCTAGGAAAAATGTTACAATTTCATCCCAAAAATCAGCAAAGAACATTATTGGGTTATAATAACCTAAGAACTCAAGAACGTCGTCTTTCGGCGGGGGTGTGGTAAAAAATTTTTTACCACACACCAGACAATAAATAACGCTTGCTGCACATCAAAAACATTTTTTGTACTTTTTTCATAAAATCAGTGTGGGAAATTCAATTTTCCGCACTAAAAATAATGTGGCAATACTCATCAGCTACACACTGTTACAAAAAAATTTATTAACATTCATTTAATTTACTTTACTTTTCTAACATCACAAAAAAAAATAAGTTTCTATGCTTAGAAAAATGTATTTACTTTGCACCCGAAGCGCAGAAAAGTTCCACTTTGGGCCATGACGTTAGGACAAAAAGTACTTTAGGCCCTTACTTTACGCCCGATATGGAGAAAATTGATGTTTAATTTTATTCTTTAATAACTTGATTGTAAAAAAAATTATTTCTTTATATCGTTGGCTCGGTAAAAGACAGAGCCGTCTCAGAAAATGAGTGAAAAAGGAGACAAATCAAATTTGGATTGATAAAGCAGCCAACTCAGATTTGGGTTTAAGAAGTAGCCAACTTGGGTGTAATTTTTTTTCATCAAGTTTTGTCGTGGCAGCACTGACATTCAAAATATTGGTATACCTATCCAAACAGAGATTTTTTAATCATCTAATATCTCAGAAATGGTATATTATCTCACGAGGCAGGAAAGAAGTACATTCCCGTCCACGTGTATAATGCCACTCGAGGTGAAGCCGAGGGTGGCAAATACGCGGACAGTGATGTGCTATTCTTCTGCCGAGTGGTGTATACGATTTTTCTTTATACCTGGTGGGAAGCTTACGACCCAAAAAAAGTCATTTGTAGCTTAGTTTTATATAAAATTAACACGCAATCGTTCGGTCATTCATTGTGAACGCTCATGCGTTGGTTGTTCTAAGGATTCTAGGAAAATAAAGAGCAAGAGAGATAGAAAACAATATATAGCGACTCCGGTATTGTATGGAGTAGCCGTGGATGAAGCTGAAACTAGCAGATAAATTCTGGCAGCGATATCGTAAAATAAAAAATTTTAATTAGGGTTCTCTTAAAACTAGACCAGGTACATTTCTAATTTAGTAAAATAATAAGGTGCCTATTTTAGTTTTAAGGGTACCCAAAGTAAAATTTGTTGTATCGCTGCTGGAATTTGTCTGCTAGTTTCAGCTTCATACACTTGTAGAAGTCATTTAATTACATACAAAATTCAATTACATCAAAAATATAGGTTAAAATCTTTTATACCAGCACTATGGGAATCATATTTATGTTATGCTCCTGTGACGGTAGTTCACTTACGTGAAAAATTTACTTGAAAACAAAACTATAGGTATGTCACCAAGTACATAAGCTCCATTCATATACTCACGGAATCGCTTTCAGTACTCAGACGTGTAGAGACTGAGTACTTAATTATTTTTAACCATTAAGTATATCACTACTTATTGGCTACAATCATTAATGTTACACTCTGCAACCTGCATATCCACACTGCATGAGTATTGAGGTTATGATCCGAGTGTTTTGGTTTTCGTCAGCTGAGTATAGTACATTGTCAATTATAGCTATATACACATGAGTAGCTGACGACTGATTTGAGAAAATAGCTAGGAGACTATTTTTTCGCTTGAGAATCCAAAATCAAGCAGCGAAGGTGTTATTTTTAGGTTAGAAGGCGGAATAATAATTTATGTTGTTGTAATAGAGCAAACTATACTTGTTTAATTGTGTATTCTGCTAGTCTGCTGTGATCATAGGAGGAAGAGAAAATTTTAGCTACGTAAATGAGTATACATGCAACCATAATGTACAATAAAAATAAGTTTGATAAGTACAATCAATTACCAGGACAGAATTCTGTTTAAGTGTTAACTAAACAATTTAAAAAAATTTTTTTTCATTTTCAAACGTCATGTTGGATAAAATTTTTGGAAACTACAAATAATATTTTTTTTTAAACTTCAGTATAAACAGTTATTGCAATTTTTAACTTTTTTTGTATTATCAATACATTAAACACGCTAACATAATTTGTCTAAAATGTTTGATGGCTGAAAAATCTCTGTTCGCTTAGATAGGTATACTTATAACGTAAATGTCAGTCCTGCCACAACAAAACTTGATAAAAAAAAAATTACTCTCAAGTTGGCTGCTTCTTTAACCTAAATCTGAGTTGGCTGTTTTTTCATCCCAAATTTAAGTTGGCTCCTTTTTTACTTATTTTCTGAGTCGGCCCTATTATTTACCGTGCCGTTTATATAAAATTATATATAAAACAAAGTAGCTGTTTCTTACAATCGCTATGTAAAAATTATTTTATCTAATTTAATGCAATAATCTCATTGATAAAAGTAGTTCTCTATACAATTTTCAGTATGCTTAGTACTTTTAATTTTTAATAGTGTAAACTTAAAAAAAAAAGCCAATTTTATAATTAGTACCAAGATCCCTAATATGAAGAAAACACTATCTAAAATCTCTGTAGTTGGTTTAAAGTATAAAAGTAGGAGCTTATACTGAGCTGTAATGAAATAGTAGTCAAGAAATATTGGACATACTGCTATCAAATAGCAAATAAAATAAGTTTTTACAATCCTGGAAAAAGTATTATAGAAAAATGTATGCATGGAATCATAATAAAAATATAAATAAATAAACATCATGTCAGTGATTAATAAAATCCTTTTAAATGGAAACGCCAATTGTAAATATTAAGGTTATATGATTAGTTAAGCATTATATTACGGCATGCAGGACTAGGTGCTTCTGACCAGGCCCTCAACTCAATAAATAACCAAATAAATCGAAAAAATATTGTAACAAACAACTGAAATATAAGAGAGACTCGAAAAAGATACCACCATGTTAGGCAAAAAAAGATGCTACTTACCGCGCTCAGTAGGTGAGGTGGGTGGACAGCTACTCCAGCTGGGGGCTCGAGGTCGCCTGGGTATGGTTCCGTAGCCACCGTGCCTGGACATGCTGGGTAGGTACGTCAACTGATGCGTTGGATGATGACCGTAGCTGTAGGGTGTCACAGAACTAGAGCGTGGTGGATGAGGTAGGGTCTTAAAGGCTGCGGTCGACGAGTACCCAAGAAGGGAAGAGGTCGGTGGTGATGAGGGTGAGCTATAAGGTGAGACAAAAGGTCGCATCAGAGTGGGAGTCTGCTCTTGCTGATAATGGTGTGTCGGCTGCTGCTGTTGACTTGGCAGCCGTGAGCTATCAGGGGCAGTAGAGGCCTGCGAGGTTGGTGAAGAGTTGCGACCACCCGAAAAGGCCAGCAGGTCAGGTGGATACTGACGATAGGATGTAGCGTTGCGTGGTAGAGTACCGATGCTGCTGATAACACTGCCCCCGTAGTGACTTGAGAGTCCTGATTGACCTGGCTGCCCGACCCCAACCATTCCACTGACATTTGTATTTGTCCTCATTCCGGAGCTCATACTATTCATAGCAATACTGGAACTGACGTTTGGATCAATTTCATCAAGTCCAGCGAAATGGTTGGTCCGTCCTGAGGTTGAATCAAGCTCTGGGCTAGCACCACGTCGATCCTCATCATTCAGTCCATTTGCCAGAACGCCCATGACACTGCCTACTCCATCAGCTGTTAGAAATACGGAATCTCACCTTTTTTTCCAAACAATACATTTTCATAGGCTCATCAATTTTTGCAAATCATGGTTAGTAAGGACAATTCAAACAGGGTTTGTCTATGATCAACGTTATGAAAAGATGTACCAACATATCTTAAACATATAATCAAATCTGCATCTTTTACGATGAATACTTTGAGGAATGATTTGATAGTGTTTAAATAAACTGTAGCAAGGTATTACGACAATACCATCTCGAATGTCACAGATGTGATAAGGGAGGGTGGGGCACAATCGTTACCCCAACTTTAAGAGGATCTTGTGATAAATATAAGTAAAAGTTACTAATAAAAAAAATAATTTTAAGAGAAAAGACACTTATGAAACAAACGCATAACTTTTTAATGTGTTTAAAACAAGTAAAATTTCTTAAAAAAAAAAGAAGCTAAAGTGTCTGAAAGCCAAGTTGTGCCCCAGTGTTGAGATATACCCAAGACTTCTCTTGGGTGCTCTTGGCTAGTAGCGCAAGCGCAGAAGAACCATGCTCTCTCTCTCACCGGGCAGGTAGGAGTAGGGGAGCCCCCTATCTAGCCTTTAACTTAAGCCCCGCCCACTTCTCACAACTTAAATACTACTTTTGACCATAGCTTCTCGTATCTCTCGATGGTCGAGCGGACTAAGAGTTTTGCGCTCGCTTGACTCGTAGCTGGATACTCTTCGATTCCTGACCATGACATTTTTNNNNATTATTATTATTATTATTATTATTATTATTATTATTATTAATATGAATTATCAGAGCCGTAATTAAATTCGCAATAAAAATACTAAAATTAGCAGATACTCTTTCCTCACCACCTTGCGGTAAGTATCAGGGCGCGTTTTTTCTTCAAGAACAAATTGAGGGATAATTTAATTACTAAGAAAAGAATGATGAAGCTGTGACTTAAACTAAAAATACATTGGAAATATTAAGTAACTTTAAAAAGATTCATTAATAAATAATCAGTTTTTTAAAAATAAAATTCATTTACTTAACGCGATTTGTTTTATTCGATCTTATTTTCTAATTGAAAGTATTAATGCAATCAATTTTAAAATCTCAAAAGAACATCTTGAACTATTAAACTCTAAAATGTATAAACGCGATTTAATAGACGATCCAGAAATCAAAATTCAAGGCAACTTATAATCAGTTAGGTGTTTTGAAATTTTTTTAACTTTGTACTAATTAAGTTTAAAATGTCTCCTATAATTTGTGTATTTCATGCACAATTAATTCTTAGCTGTTTTTACGATAAAGTGCAAGATTTAATATTAATTTTTTTATTTTTAAAGCTACAATTTTAAATAATTAGAGTCTGTGAAAATATTGCTTTGTTTTGTATCGATTGCAATTTAATT